>JAGXJF010004414.1:0-181195 GCA_019208055.1 Stipa capillata
GTACTGACGGACCTTATGCCCGTCAGTGGAGTGACCCCCTCCACTGACATTTCCAGGGTGATGGGCCCCCTGTCCGTCAGTAGAGGGGGTTTGGCGACCGTCAGTAGTGACCTGTTCTGCAGTAGTGAAACAACAATCAGGGGACTTACGCCTCCCCATAGTGGTGACGTTCCTGCGGGGGTATAATATGAGATGAAGCTACTTCAGCTCAGCCCCACCTATATAAGGTCATGTGGTCAACGCGGTTATTGCGGTGTTCGAGCATAATCAGGCAATTGTTGTTTAAAACCTTATAACGATATCTGTATGTAGTGGAACCCATCTTCGAAGGTCATTGGACTACCCCAGATAGTAAGGCAAGAAGCAAAGCAGTTCTTCTATTTTCACTTCCTTTTGAGATTTCTTTTGCTTTGTTATCGCATGATCAAAGATGTTTTGTTGATAGAGGACAAGGCTCCAAACACTAAGGGAAACTACAAATCCTCAAGTTGAGGAGGAAGAAGAAAAGGAAATCATGGAAGAATCTAAAAATGAAGAATTCGAGGAGCAAAATGAGGTGGCTGATGGTAAGAGAAGAAGAGGATGAGGAAGAGGAACCTGATGAGAGTGATCCATTCTGAATTGCTACCATGTCTTTCAAGATTATCAAGTCAGAAGGCATGCAGATCAATTTGTTGAACCCGACACTTCACCAAATCCCAGGTTCTATGCTAGGTTCCAAGAGTAGGTATACCAGTGGGTGCATAGACATAAGAGCTTTGCATAGCATGCTTATTTCAAATAGAGTGTAGTGGATGATGATGCAGATTATCTAGGGCTACATGACATGTTTAGAGTAATTGGGCTTGACAGGCTCATGGGAGGCATGATTTCAATAAAGAGTTCATTCGCCAGTTTTATGCCACATTGTACATTGATGCTCAATGCAAGAACCTAGCATGGATGATTAGAGAAAAAATATATTCTGCCACGAAGAGGGATTTGGCTTGAGCTCTCAGGGTTGTAAACTATGTTGGAGAGACAAATATACATACTGAGCAGAAGCTGTCCATTGTTGAGAAGCTTGAGTTCTACCAGCTCACCTTTCACGGGCGGCCCGGGCTAGTCACATGCCTTTACACCATTCTTATGGCATTTGTTAACCTTGCAACTGCCTAAATTGTTGTTATACTTCTGTTGTGTTTGTACTTGGTCATTCGATCATGTGTGCATCCATTTGTTAAACTTGCTCGTTGTAAGAGCTACTTATTATTGAAGTTTATTGTTGGGTGTTGTAGAGTTGTCTTGTGATACCTGTTGTTTCCAGCATGCTCCATGTGTTCTACGTGTATGAGTATATAGTGCATGAAGTATGTAGGGCTTTGGAATTTATCATGTGAAATTGTCAATTGTAATCACTAATATGACGCTACTCTCTAATTGAAAGATTGAGCACTATATCACCTTACTCTAGGCATGCATTAGTTTGCCAGGACAAGTTCGAGGTTGATGTTCTGACTCAGTTAGGTAAGAGTGCGGGGACTAAATCACTCTACTCGAGCTGATGCATTCATTTGCCAGCTTGAGGTCGAAGTTGATGTCGCTGGCTCTTCAAGACCATATTACTCTGCTTCTCTCGAAGATGTTTATATCTCGACGAATGAAGTGAGGGTTGACATCTTGGCTTGTACAATGATTATAATTGAGGTTTTACATCTTAAATTCTGGGTCACGATAATAGCTCATGGCGATGGCGGTGCTAGGGCACTGAGGTGGCGGCAACTTGCAGGAATGGAAGCCGAGGGCGAGAGGAGTTCCTACTTTATAGGCCCTGTCCTAGGGCATGTGTTGGGAAGTCGCAGGACGGACGTAGATGCCGAGGGCAGTGCAATGCTCATCGCTCGGTTGGGGTCGAGTCCATGCCCGAGTAGGAGATGCTCCAGGTGCAGGGGCACCTAGAGATGGCCACATATGGAAGAGAGAGGCGCAATTGGCTAGGCCGGATTGGTTACTGGGGCGGCTAATAGCCCAGCCGACGAAGAGGAAGGAGCAGGCCACAAGGAAAGATCCGACCTTGAGCTTAGGGAGATAGGAAAATGATTTCCCTTTTTAGAAAAAACAGAAAAGCCCATAAAGATCAAATAAATGTTAAAATAACTCCAATAAATCTAGGAAAATTCAAGGGTGCATAATTGACTATGAAAAGGCCAAATAAAATATTTCCAACAAACAATTAATGTTTAGATTAGGCAGATTAAATCCAACATAATTATGAAAATTCCAATTAAGCTTTATTTAATTCAAGAAAATTCCACGGGATTTGCTAGTCCTAATTTTCAAATAAGGGTTTTGAAAATCTCGAAAATCAGTTTGTTACATGAGCTGTGAGTGCTCAAAGGCTCTGGGGATCGTTCCATGTTTGTGTGAGTTTGCCTTTGGACTCTATGTCCAAGCTTGAGTGGTCTAACCAGTCCCAGTGGACGGTTTATTTGGTCGTGGTTCGCAATTTCTGGGAGCTCTTTTTCGGAGGTTCTGGACTAAGAGACCGAAGCTAAGTTTCCCCGGAGGTTCCGAATTGTGATCCGAAGGGCCCAGGGCCAAAATTTAGCCTCGGGGGGCTTGTCTAACCGGTCCTAGGGGGTAGTCTGACTAGCCAACCTGCCAGAGACTCCGGTTTGTTTGCCAAAATCTTAGGGGGCGAGACAGTGAGTTTTTAGCCCCTAAGTTTCGTTTCCCGGATGCTTTGGGGTTCACTTGGTGCGTTGGGAAGTCTCCATCCAGATTATCCGGACTTGCTGACGGAGACTTCGGGGCTTTGGTGTTATCCATGTGTCCGATCAGACTAGTCCCCATGGTGGTCAGACTGGTCACCCAACTAGAAACCTCCAATAACTAGTTTTCGAGGGTTTGAGTATAAGTACTCATCTTGGCCGGCTTTGGGAGGTTACTGCTGCCATTAGAGTCATTTGTTGACCTTCTCCACTTGCTCCCTCCCTCTCTAAACCCCACTAGTGCATATATTTCTTTTTGTGAGGTGTGAGCAAAGTTTAGTGCATCGGTTGCACTTCACGATTGCATTGAGTGCATCAGTTTTAGCTCTTCGCGTCAATTGGTTCGAGTGGGAGTCCGAGAGTTTGTCATTCTTGAAGGCCATGGCCTCCTAGACGGCTTGTTGGTGTTTGTGAACTGGTTGTGGAGCTCACCATCTCCGAGGCAAAGGAAGGAGCTAGCCATAGTGAAGGGGGTTCGCTCGGCGCACCCTCCAGGAGGAAAGCGTATGATTTGGTGCCGGGTTAGGTCTAGGTGACTCGGCTTTCTCAACAGAGGCATATGATATTGATGGATATCCAAACTCCAATATAAACATCTTTATGTCTCTTGTCCTCTTTACCTTCTTGCAATTCATACTTGTATTAGAGTAGTTGTATTTATTTCGTATAGATTTAATCACTTACTTGTCACCCTATAATTGCAAACCTTGATATAGATATAGATTGATGGTGTACTTAATTGAGCTGAGTATATTTAGGATTTGTGCATCCAACTAGTTTAGTTTTACATTAAGGTTGAGCTAAATTTGTAACTTTTTTAAATGTCTATTCATCCTCCTTTAGGTAACATCTTGGTCCCTTTACCTTTACTCACATATGGTTCTGTAATGACGATTCTGGACCGTGATACTTTCATGTCATTTCATTAAATACTTTCAGCAGTTGGGAAGAGAAGTCTTCCCTCAGAAACGAATCATATGGCTGTAGGAACCCTTTTGCACCTTTTCTCAATAGCAATGACACATCATGCGCGTTGACTTCGACGAATCGGTTAACGACCTCGACCCCTTAGACATAGTCATTATGGACAGACTTGCGCCGCGAGACAATAGCAACACTAGAACGATAGAGGGACCGTTTACTTGGCGCTGAGCCGCAGACCAGAAGCTGCACACCACTCCTTTCATTCTTTTTTTTTACATCATCCTCCTTTCAGTCTTTTCCCTGCCCCCTTTTCCCCATGAGTTACAAGAATTACTTCGTGATGCTAAATTGCACCGCATTACTGTCTGAGCTGTGACGGAATCATACCTCGCTGTTCGTTGCGAAGCCAGGCTCCGGTTGGTCATGTACTTGAGTTGCGCCCCATCAGCATCTGTATTTTCTATCTAAAACATTGGTGGTCCGCTCGCATTTGCAGATGTAAAACTTGGTTGTCTTTCACTGGAACAGGTAATTTTCTTTTATCAGGAGTGACTCTCTTAGACAAGGTAGCAAAATAAATACATGCACGCAATAAACGTTCGCCAGGATATATTGATAGTTCCTACACCACATAATCAACACAAGAGCTTCGCAAAACATATTTACGCTGAGCGACAGTTGCCTGCCACATGACACAAGCAACACACCCGTACGCTACGCAACCCGGACATGTCAAGACAGATCAACACTTAATGCAGTCTATTTCAGGAACTCCGCTCTGCGTGTAAGCCACAAAAAGTGCAACTAATATCATCGCTGGGATCAGTAGCCTCAGCACGAGCCACAGCGTGGACTCCTTACTGCCATCGGTGGCGAAAAGCCTTCTAAGCAGCGCTGCTAATGGCCATACGCCCTGCTTCTTGCTTGGTCCCCGGCTTCTGCAGCCCTGCAAGCAGCAATTGAAGTGAACAAACGACAGTCCAAGTAGTATAGGCACAAGGTGGCAGAACGTTGGCGGATTTGGGAACTTACATCAGCTTCCGTGTCTTCCAGCTTGCTCAGCTTGTCAACTATGTTCCCGTAGAATTTAGCCTCCCTTCTGTTGTACTCCTTGACCTTCTCCCTTAGCCTCCTGTACCCCATCTTCACATCCCTGATGAACACAAGGAATATGAACCTCTCCTAACATCCAGAACAAACCTTTGCATAGAAACTGGCAAACAGCAAAGGCTTGATTGTGTCAATGCGATCAAATACGTTCTCGCCAAACAATGTGATCAAATAAACGGTCTCCATGTCGTTACTATGTGGTACATGACATACAACAGAATTGGTCAGTAAGCCCTACAGATAGGATTTCTTCAGGCTAACTAACTTCAGCATTAGATACGTTTGGTCATTGGCAACTTTGGTGTTTGGTAGTACATTGAGACTTCGATTACCTGTTGTCTGGATCTATTTCTAGTGCCTTTTTGATATCCAGCTCTGCCAAATCAAGATCAACAAGATGGGTGTGTGCCTGGGCCCTTCTGTACAAGGCCTTCACATTTGTGTTGTCAAGTTCCAGGACCTGAAATCCGTTATTCATAGTCAGCCCAGATAATTTCTCTTACTAGAACTATATATAGTTGACAAGATGTTTCAGTTTCTGTGTATAATTACCTCAGTACACAGTTCCTTCGCTTCGTTGTAGTCTTTAAGTTTCAGTTTGCACGCAGCATTGTTGAGCTTGCAGCTCAGCTTGAGTGCTTTGGACAGCTGCTTCTCTTCTTCACTGAAGGAGCTGTCGTACTCTATGAAACTCAAAGCCTGATACAGAGCAGAACATACTTAAGTGTCAGCATTAACTAAATGCAAAGCAGCTGCATATGGTTACTTTAAGCAAGAGGCTAGGAATTGTGACCTTTCCATATCTCTTGGAAGCCCTGGCATACTTGCCCATCTTAAACCACACATTCCCTTCATCTTTCTTCTTAGCAGCCGCTTCAATCTTCTCAGCATTATCCTTCAACTCCCAAGATTCTTTCTCCTGCATAAAATGGCAGGGAGGATCCAATTTTTATCAGTGATCAATAATTATTAAGCCATACACACTCTGACGTTAAGACTCTACCTTATCCAAGGATACAAGTTCAAGGTCATAATAAACAGTTGAGTTAGGAGGAACCACAGCCAGATCTTGCTTTGTTTCATTAGATCCAAACGCATGCTCAGGGGCAATAGTCACAAAGGCAACTTCTCCTTTCTTCATGCTAAGCACTGCTTTGTCAAGCCCTTCAATCACTTGCTCCTCATCAGTCTTGAACTCGAATGGCTCCTCACCATCATGACCTTTCTTGACAAACACGGTACCATCCTCCAACTTCCCAATAAGTTTCACTGTAGAGTAAGATCAGTACCATGTACTTTAAAATATAAAAACAGAAGAGTACCATTCTGAGATTATATGTAAAACGAACGGTAAAATATACCTCTGACAGTTGCACAATTGTTGGGACGATCATAGCCTTCACCCTCCTGGAGGATCTTCTTCAGGATCTTCTTATCATTGCCTATCTCAGTGACTGTCTTCCAGGATACCAACTGAAGATCAATGTGCAATGTAGCATTAGGGGGCACTGCAGCTTCATTTCCAGAGCCTGGCCTGCCTTGCTCACCAAAGCCATCTGCACCACATATGACACATATTAGAGATGATTCCATTGCCACATTGCACTGAAGAGTTCTTAACTAACTTACTGTAAACTCAC
The DNA here is from genome assembly GCA_019208055.1 of Stipa capillata. Classification (NCBI taxonomy): domain Eukaryota; kingdom Viridiplantae; phylum Streptophyta; class Magnoliopsida; order Poales; family Poaceae; genus Stipa; species Stipa capillata. The sequence goes on from JAGXJF010004414.1 coordinate 6,425, forward strand.
ACTGTGGCTTGACAGTAAGAAGGGCCTTCTCATTCTTCTTCATAGTCTTGACAGCCTTCGATATGGCAGGGCTGAAATGCCCTGAAAAGTAATATTCCTGTGTGAGAAAATGGCGAGCTAGAATTATATTGCAAATGTTCAAAATGGCAAGCACTATACCTTCTTTCACGGTGAATTCAATACCATCAGATTTTGATACAACAGTCCCATCCTCAAGCCTCGCCTCATACTTAACTGTACCAAGCAATTGCATAAACCTTGACAAATTTGGTCACCAGAAAAGCATTAAGGCACAACTGCAACAAGCATGGTACAATACCAAAAACTTCATCACGGTCTTTGGGGTTCTCCCACTTCTCGCCTTCAGCTAGTATCTTCTTAAAGATGCTGCCGTCCTTGCAAATGTCCTTGACACTTGCCCATGAGAGAAGCTCACATCAAACTGCAGCATCGCATTTGGAGGGATGACAGGAGGGGAGCCATCCTCACCATACGCAAGCTCTGGTGGGATGGTAAAAATAGCATTCTCGCCTTTCTTCATCGTCTTGATGCCCAAATCCCATCCCTTTATAACTTGGCCTATAATTAGAGATTAACAGCATTGTTTCACTTAGTAAAAAACACTAGCTTCCCAATGGAAGTCTAGTGTGATTTGTAATTTAAAGATAAGCATGATTGTTGTTTGAGTTTTCAAATGATGTTTTAATTACACCATGATTTGGACCACATAATTCTCATGAAATTTACAGCTACGTAGCACTAAAATAGGAAACTCAAAACACTAACCACAATAACCAGAATGCTTTCTGTACAACTGGCAGACTCCATAACACAAGCAGAACTTCTTGTCCCTTCAGTTACTGTGTACCCACAGATCAACTTGAGACTAAATATATGTTTTTCTACCCAATTGAGATCAAGTTAGCTTTGACAGAAAACAGGATGTTGGCATGAGGATAAATTACGAGAAGACGACGGGTCACAAAGTTAGTGACCTAAATGTAACAAACACAACTAAAAAATGTAAAATTTAATTGTTTCACTAGAAAAATATTCCTGCTCGTAAGAATAAGCTATAAAAAGAAATGCAAGCTTTATATATTACTCTGCTGGGTTTTCCAATTTAAGTGCAGGTAAATCTATAGTTAGTGACCTAAATGTAACAAACACAACTAAAAAATGTAAAATTTAATTGTTTCACTAGAAAAATATTGCTGCTCGTAAGAATAAGCTATAAAAAGAAATGCAAGCTTTATATATTACTCTGCTGGGTTTTCCAATCTAAGTGCAGGTAAATCTATCGAATAGTTGTCCTTTCATCTTTTCATCTTATACTAGATAAGTTTCTGCACGATTGCGTGAAGCTAAGTACTATCGCTACTTCTATTCGCCATATATTTTGTTGCATAGCAGTATATTCACGTAATTTAGTTAAACTGTGGCTAACAAAGAGGCAACTGTATGATTAACATTTGCTTGGGAGAATGATAAAAGAAACTTGGCAGTAGTAATGACTCCACAATTGTAGATCAAAGCTCTGACCGAACCAACGTATCGTTCACGATATCATGTCTGAAATGATCTTCTTATTACTTTGTAGCCGGGAAAATTGTTTGGAAGTAAATGCATACTAGACGTAGCTTAACTAAAAGTGCTAATTTCAACCATAAAAAAAGTGATAATTTGATTGTCCAGATATCTTTAAATGTAAGTAATAGTCACCCAAGCATTTTCACAATGCTGACCACCCACCCTTTATTTTTTTGAGACAGCTGAAAACCCCTTTTGAGTTTAAATTTAGGGGCTGGAAGAAAGAACCTACCGTAAGGCTACAAGGCCCAGCCCAAGCAACATTTATCCTTTCCCTTTATTTTCCATATATTTTCTCTAACATGTCCCATTTGCTCCTCCCTCTCCTTAGCCGATTAAGCCCACCTCGGGCTCCTCCGTTCCTCTGCTATTTCTTGTCTTGCTCTGTTTTGCCAGGGAGGCGGCGGAAGCTGCAAACCAGCGGCTTACACTACTACAGGATGCAACGGAGTACACGCAGGATAATCTAAGTCCAGGGGGGGTCCCATTTTTGCTGAAGAAACTAGGGATTTTGGTTTGGGAAATTTTTGTTGGAGGACCATTGAGACCGATCGGCGCATGTGTCAATGGGGGAGGGGTATTCCGATGTAGTTGGAGGCACATCGACGCGCCCAAGAGGCACGCTGGCTGCGTGGGAGGCATTGCGCCTTGATGAAGGCTGACCCTGAGTAGCGGCAGTCGAGGATCTATGGCAAGAAGAAGCACTTCGGTGAAGTCTAGTAAATATGAACAGTCTCGAGGGACCTAGAAGATATTGCACACCATGGAAATCTGACAGCCTGAATATGGTATTGGCAAGATCGGTCAGATGTGGTTAAAATGATGACGTGGCAAGCTCTGTTGTGAAAAACCCCAGGTACCATATATGGTACCACTAATATGCGCGAGAGTGATTTCTGCACTCTGGCCGTAACACGCCAACCCGAGCCAGCAAAGCGACCAGATCGTGTAAACCAACCCTTACTCGAATTTTACGGTAAAACTTGTAATTCCGAACAGTAAAGTTGGTTGCTTTTTATTGTTGTTTTCTGACGGTAACTTGCAGTTCCAAACAGCAAAATTGTGTTTTCGGATAGTAAGTTCTACTTCCCGAACGCAATGGTAAAAGTGTAGCCCCGAAAATTAAAAACTCGTGCGTCGTTTTACTGCTGACAAGCATGACATGTTAGCCGTAAAATCTATGACGGTTTTTACAGAAAACTAGCCACACTTTTACCATCCCGACAGATCGTGTAAACCAACCACTGTCCAAATTTGATGTTAAAACTTGCAGGCCTAAACAGTAAAATTATGTGACATTTTACTGTTGTTTTATGATGGTAAAACTTGCAGTTGCAAACAGTAAAATTATATTTTTGGGTGGTAAGTTTTGTTCCCCGGATGCACGCAAATAGTATAACGGTAAAGTGTAGCCCCGGACAGTAAAAACTCATGTATCGTTTTACTGTTGAAAACATGACATTTCGGCTGTAGAATCCATGACGGTTTTTACTGGCAGCCTAGCGACACTTTTACCATCACGCACCGGCCTTTAATTTAAAAAATAAGGAGGAGGTGGGATTCGAACCATGGACCTCATGCACATAGCTCTGCGCCTCTAACCAATTGGGTTATCAAAACGATTGTTAATAACTAGATTGTAGAACCTTGATGGAGTTGTACTGCTTCTCTAGGTTTCAGATGATGAATACTTTGCCACAGAGTTTGTTATTGGAGTTAAATGTTAGGTTGTAAGAATTCAACGTTCATGTTTGAAATGTGTATATCGGATATTCAGGTATTCTGATCGGAACTTCCGATGTATTTCGGAAGATCCGATCTCGACTATGTTTTTAGCGCTCTGGAAAAACCGGAGTCTCCGGTTTAATGATCGGTAATTTCGATGTGCTTCAGAAGTTCTGAGTTTGAATTCGAAGGTTCGAACTTTCATTTTCGGAAGCTCCGAGGTTTGAGCGAGCGGATGGTCCAATATGTTTCGGAAGTTCCGAGTTTGAATTCGGAGGTTCGAACCTTCATCTCTGGAAGCTCCGAGGTTTTTCCGAAAGCTCTGTGGTTTGTGCGAACCGGATGGTCCGAGGTGTTTCGAAAGTTCCATTGTTGAAGTTGGAATTTCTGAGCTTGAAGTCAGAGGCTCCGATTTCCATTTTCGGAGGCTCTGAGTACAGGTTCTGGACTCGGCGTTTGTGAGTGCCTGACGGATTTTCAGACCGTATGTGAGGAGTTGGAATTGAAGTCGGAAGCTCTGACTTACATTCCGGAGGGACCAAGTTCAGAGTCTAGACTCGGCTCTCAGATCGCGTATGGGAGAACCGAAGGTTCTAATCCAAGAACTAGATGTTTCGATAGTGAAAACATTTTGACCACGTGCTTCCTGATGAATTAGAGTTTCGCCAATTTGTCTCGTAAAAATTGATGGAATTGTTTTCCCGACTAACTTGGGTCAAATAGAAAACTTATGCTCGCAACCGGTTTGCTTGTCTACTAGTGTGCAGGGTTAATGAGTGCGACGGTGTGTTCGGTCATGAGGATCGGCATGACGCCTAGAAGGCGGAGATGCGATCAAGTTGGTGGCGATGAAATCGGACGGCTCAAGATGGAGCCTTAGCGGACAAGGCAAAGGTGGAGACAAGACATGAGTACCAAGTTGGTGCGAGGGTATTTTTGTGCACACCATTGAAGCAAAATCAAAGAAATCACGGCGTCGGCCAATGATGCGGTTTAGGATTAGGCTTGCGATAGTAAGGAGGTTTGAGGGTGGATAGGTGGCTTAAACGCTTTGGGATGCGTGCTAAAAGCCCTATGCCCTAAGGTGGGCTTGAGGCCTAAGTGGAGAAGAGTATGCCCCTTCCATTCTAAATAGGAGATGATGGGTTTGTAAAACCCTAACTCTTTTGGACAATCTCTTTGAAGAGCTGCTCAGGAAAGCTTTGGCCTAAGTTGAGAGGTTTTTAAACATCAAAAAAATCAATACAAGAAGAGTTCGAAAAAGAGAGTACGTGTTCTTGAGTTTTCTCTCTCTCTCTGTCTCTTTGGATTTTCGTTCTCTTTGCCTCTGTCTTTTTAGATCTCTTGGATATGGTAAATTAGCGATGAAAAATCATGTTCATGTTAATTCCATCCTAGTATACCCGAAGAATCTCTCATTCCCATCTTGATTTCAGATCTATATTGGAGGAAAGACAAGTTCTGTGGGGTTTTCAATTTTGATTCTTTTTTAGGTTTCAATATTGTCTTTTGGGGCTTGGAATATGTTGGTAGGATATGTGAGATGATTTCGTATTAATTCCTTATCAACATACCTCACAAGGTCCTAGGAATCAAAGATTTGATTTTCGTTCATCTTATTGAGGGCTGATTTTTGAAGTTAGAAAACAGCAGATAGCAAATTGGCTTTTTCTCTTAGCATAGACAAACTTTTGACATGATTCCAATTGAAATAGCTTCGTAAGTCTCGTGTCTACCACTGTGCAAAATTTCGTTCAATTCCGTTGGGTAGATCAAAATCTGCGAACGTTTTCCGAACGATAGTCTGCTGGTTTTGTCAATATTGGAAGCTTCGACTTCCTCGCTCCGAAAGTTCCGATCCATATCGAAAGTTCTGACCCGGAAGTCCGGAAGTTCCGATTTTTACAGAGTTCAGAAATAGGGTCACTTCGAAACTTCCGATATTTCTACTCTGGAACTTCCGATCTGTCTGGTTTTGGCTCCACTGATTTTGATTGTTTTTGTCGATGGTTTTCCGCTGCATTCTCTGATTTGAATACATTGCATTGTGTTCTTGTTTTCAGAAGAAAATTTTAAAACTGACATTCACCCCTCTGTCGGAAACCACTGATCCAACATAAAACATTTCATTTCTAGTATAGCATGATTGGATATGCGGTAAATCAATGACCGCAAGATAGTAAAGGCATATACACATATCGGTAATTTTTTAGACAACGATGGATTTTGGAGCAGGATTGGCTGGGTCAGCCTGGCTGGATCGGTTGGGGTCGGTGGGCTTCGTGCCGCTCAAGAGCATATTAGGGTCTCTCTTTATATATATATATATATATATAGATAGATGTTCTGGAACACAAAAGTATATCCCTTTGCAATTTGGTTAAGAAAATAAGCAGGTAGCCAAACACCCAATTATCTAAAAGCAGCAACGGAGCCTTCAAGAGAAATGAAGCCACGTGTACAGAGAAAAGTAAGATTACACAGTAGTATCTATCTTCCAGAATATTGTGAAGATAAAACATTGGACCATTCACATAAGGGAGAAACACAAACGAGTTCAAACACATCCGACGTCAGGTCAAATAGGTATGGTGATGCAACAGTCAAGATCAAGTGCCTAAAGGGGATTGACCAATCTAGTAACATTGAAAAACTGGCAGATCCGTAAATCAGAAATGGATCAACCGCTGCTCAAGCAGAGCATATACACACTCAACTGTAGATAACCCGACCCTAACGACTCTCCCATTCATCCTGCTAGTTGTGACCTATAGTGAAGTAGTAAATTTCCACTTCTTGAAGAAAAAAGAGGTACCAGATTTCCGGACCTTAAACAGATACCACATATCAAATCCAATGATTTGCTAATGGTAGCTGAAAGAACTGTTAATTTGATCCTAGTTCGGAAGAAGAAAAGCAGATTGCCAGAGTATGGTACCTCGCCCCAGGGTGAACTTGAATGGGGTGTCGCGGTCCCGACTGGAGTCAAACTTGGTGCCATCCGCCAGCGTCCCCGTGTAGTGCACTGCCACACCCAATCCATGACGAACACAAGTCATCAACCATTTCAACCCTATCCAATCCAACGCACTGTACATTCTCGGCACCAGAGAGTCAAACCCCCACATAATCACGCCGCGAAAGCGAGCGCGGCGCGCACCTTCGACCTCGTCGCCGGCGGCAGGGCGTTCCCACCCCTCGCCCTCCTTGACCAGCTTCTTCCGCAGCCCCTCCTTCCCGATCTCCTTCTCCTCCTCCGCCTTCATCTCCGGGGTGTCGTACACCTCGTCGTCCCCCTCACCGGCGCCGCGGGGCCACCAGCGCGGGCGTAGAGGTCCTTCATGGCCTCCTCGTCTCGTCGGCGGATCCCCATGGCATCCTGGCCGCTGGCCGCCGCCGGGAAGTCGAGTCGTCGTCCATTTCTCTCTGTGCAGGTTGCGAGATGGGAAGCTTCGGGAAGGGGTGTGTGCGAAGTGTACTTTTACGGGGGGTCGGGATGCGTGTGCCTCTTGCGATTCTCCGAGACAGAAGCGTCCGCGCAATTTTATATGGCCGCGTGCTGGAGCATTTGTTCTAGAGGGTTCTGTACGTAGCGATTATGAGGGTGAGTGGAGGCTGGCCGCGGCGACAGTGACTCAGATCGCGAGTGAAGGTTGGGCAACCGGTCATGTGATGCAGCTTTTTAGAGCGGCAGAATGCAGATGCTTCGGTCGTGCCAGGAACAGTTAGGCCATCCACGATGTATCATTTTACCTGTGTTAAACAATGAGGTGGCAAATTTTACCTCGGTGTAATCATTGTAGCATGGAGGAACCAAGAGCATGAACAATGTGAGGTATCAGGACCAGGACCAGTATAAGGATGGCCACCACATACAACGGCTAAGCTAGTATTTTTCTCTGCAATGTTGATCCTCTTCCCGTGTTGCATCCATGCGATGACGTGAGTGAGACGATCTCCCTCTCCTCCTCCGGTGCGGCGGACTTTTTCGTTCTTGGTCGCGGTATCAGGCGTGGTCCGATACCAGGTTTGGCCTCGGTACTGGTTTTTGCGGCAGCGTGGAGTCTCGGACCAAGGCGCTCTCTCTCCTCTTGGTCCGGGTAAAAACACACATTGCTCATGCTCTTCAAATTTCAAGAACCGGAGTCTATACATACACCGAAGCCTATAATTAACAAATGAAAATAGAGGGGGAGAGAGCAGCGCTCGACAACGTTGAGATCAAGATGAGGCTGGCACGGAGACTGTCATCCACCATATCGAGCTTGTCATGGCCGCTGCAAGATCTGGATCGAGTTGTTCGTCACCGGCCGCCGTGTCCATCACCAGGAGGAGCCAACAACACCATGGGGGAGCTCGATTTGGGAGAGAATCGAGCTCTTTGTGCCTGAATTGAGCTCGCTGCAACTAAATCAGAGGCTGCCAACACGGAATCGAGCTCCCCATGTCGGAATCGAGGTCGTCACCGTCGAATCAAGCTCTCCACGCCAGAATCGTAGTTGCCGCTGCTCGAATCGAGATCTCCGCGTTTGCAATCGAGTCGTCTCTGTGGAGTCATGTCGTCGACAGGGGAGAGCCGAGTGCATGGGGGGAGTGGTGGGGGAGGGGGTGCGGCACAGAGCTAATGAATGGTGTCAGTGCTACATGGATGAAGGTGATAGTGAAGTCATGCTGAGGACACAATGGTGACCTCTGGAGGAAGGGGATACGAGCTTTTCTACTGTCCTTGAAAGGTACCAGAGTACCAATATCCTCTATTTTAAAAAAGATACTATAAAATATGTCCGTGCATCCAATAAAGGTACAATAGAAATTATCACTATGGTATTACATCATCAACCACACACCATCCGGGATCTCTATTCCTTTTGGTTCGCGCTCCATGCAACTTCAACGCGGGCGCTCTGCAACCTCCTCCTGCACCTCATGCCCCTTCACTGCGACTCCGCTCCCACAGCTCCAAATCCAATCATCTTCAGACTCAGAGTTCAAGAGATTAAGTTACTGATGCACAAAATAATATTAGTTTATTCCTAGAATTCTTGTGTAAGGCTTCCGTTACCAGTACATTATTAACAATTGCCACTACATGTTGAACTCAAAGCTAGCCTAAAACCAATCTACGACAGAAACTAGCGACTTGTCCCTTGCCTTGCCCATCCTGCAGCCCGCGCATCTAAGAAATCCCAAATTCCTAAATCCAATCACAGTGGAAAGAACTAAGAGAATAAGAAATCACTGCTCATGGTTCACCTAATCACATAGTCACAATAGGGATAAAGCATCGTCAATAAAGGGGGGGGGCAACGCGAGGGGAAGTCACCGACCGCGGTGGCGGCTGTCTTGCCTGAAGCAGAGCCACCGACTTGCTCTAAGGTTTGCAATAATTCAAATTCAGTGGATCTTGGAATCCGAGGTGAGGGGCGAGCTAGCAAGGAGGCGAGGGGTCAATTCTTGTGTCTTCCAGTGACAGCCACGGCCGCGCCTTCTCATCTCGAAGCAGGTGAGGGAGGCAATGTGGGTCGACAGAGGTAGCAGAATTACCATGCTGCCCCTATCGTGTTGGTACCACAGCCCTCTGACTTGGACAGATGCGGTAGTACCACAGGGTACCGCGTGATTTGAGCTGTCAGATTGGGGTACTATGAACGGCTAAGGTTGTTTTCAAGGACGGTAGAAAAGCTCTTTTTCTATATGTTTGATGTATATTAGTCGCACCTGCAAGATAGCACTAGAGTTAACGTGTGCCGAAGAAATGCAAATCTAGCATCGGTGCCGATTTGCAATGAGGTGGGCAATTAGGCTCAACCTACACAGTGGGTGACCTTAGTAGTCGTGGAACTCTCCAAAATCAAGAACTCACGCTCCTCGCTACTTTGAGGAATCAATAGGGGGTTCACCTAAAGTGCGACCTCACTTTCATATGGGGTAAGGTTCCCCTTAGTCACTTTATTGGTCCTTATCCATCTGACCAAGTAGGTCCACCTTTGGCTATACATAGGAGGGACTCATCATTGACTTTGTACCGTACGTTTGAAAAGTGATCACCAATAAAGAAAGAGAGAAGCTTCTTTACATATTGTCTCTTTACTTTACTGTTCATCGTGTTCATCTTCTTCCTCCACTACGTCCACTTCCTCTACATCTAGCCGTACAATCCTTCGACCGGGCTCAGCCACACAGTTTATACACACGTTATCAGTGCAAGCCTCCACCACTAAGCCTTCCTATAGGCTCACTTGACATCCATTGAGAAGGTATGAACCGTGAACACATGTGAAAATGAGTTCAGTTATTGATCTAAATTCTATTTTGTATTATTAGGCATATCGATCCTTTTTCCTACTCATTTGTGACATCCCCTAAGAAGATGAGCTAGACACAATCCTCCCCTTGCAAATTCCAAAGGGCGAAAGGTATTCTTACCCAACTATAGGCACCAAGGAGTATCCAGGTCACACGAGGGGTACCGTGTTTACGCTACTAGAGAGATGGATTCTCCGATGATTTTCATTGGTATAGGAACAGAGCATGGCCAAAGCTAAGCGCAAAGCAAGAGAAAGAGCCGCTCTTATAGAGAAATCACCGCCACAGTGAAATGAGGGTCGATGCTCGTTTAAGAGCCCTTGAGGATATGGTGGCCATGGCCTCACAAGGCAACGTTTCAAATGCAAAGCAACCCTGCTGCTAACCGAAAGAGTAGCCAAGCCTCCGTCCCTAGAGGAGATGTTGATTGCACCATCTTGTATCTTGTCGATGAGATCCAGGTAATTATATTTCAATCTCAAGTTTCACTTACAATTCCATCGTAAGCCATATGTAGCTAATTATTCTATCTTATACCACATTTTACCTTCAAGGATATAACGCGGTGCAATCTATTGGTGCAGCTTCTGATGAAGAGCCTTTAGAGGTTGCAACAGGTGGCATGTCCATCCAATGAACGTGATCTCATCCACCGTGTGCCGATGGTGCGTGAGAATGCGAGAGGTCAGTGGCCCAAGAGAGATGTAGTCTGGAAGATTGACACCCTCCATGTATCGACCAGGTTGATCGGGGGGTAGACCTACCCATGATTCCAGAGCCTAATATTGTATGTATGAGACACCACAATCACTATGGTGCCGGTGGAAACCACCTTGCCCCTAAGCTTCCAACAAGGGCTTATTCGTCTCCCGCCAAGTCATCGACGTCAATCGTTAAAAGAAAGCGAGGGTGCTAAGCCAAAGGTGAACGTGGAACCACACCTTTACATTGAAGAGACTTCCCCTCCATGCCATTGGCCGAGAAATACGTTGAAGGAGAGCCAGGCTCAAATCGCCAGAGGCACTCATTGCCTTGGAAAATATACCCGCGAGTGCACAAGTACTACTCAAAGAGGTCAAGAAGCTGAAGAATGACTGGACCACAACTATCAAGGTGGAGTTCACTAGGGAACATCTCTACAACTAAAGGATCAAGATGTCCGGCCTAGAGAGGAGGAGGTGAATAGGCTTAATACAATGTTAATCAATTCTTTAACTTTTGGCGGAATTTAGCTTGATTGATTAGCAACGATGGCAATATATACTATGAGTACTCAATATACTAAGCAAGATAAATATGAGAAATATAAAGTACTTGCATATAAAAGTACTTGCAAAGTAAGTGCGGAAATGAATGAGCAAGAGACAAAGATTTGTTGCCAGAGTTTCGATCCTTGAGGAATCCTACGTCTCCATTTGGGTAGCTCGATCACACGTGAAATCAAGAGCCGGCTCCCTCTCAAGCCTTTATCCCTCGAGGACGCCCTTGCGTCTTCTCGACTTCTTCTTGTGTTTCTTTCCTCTCGGAGGCGAATCCCGCCTTCACAAACTTCTGAGGCTCACCACAAGGATGGGAGCTCTCATGACTCCTAGCCGTCTAGGAGACCCCAATCTCCAAGAGTAACAAGCGCATCGATTTGCTTGGAGATGAACTCCATTGCTCTAGTGCTCAACACTTTGAAAATCCTCACTTTTTTGGACCTCTTCTCTCAAGAACAAGGGCTCTTAGCTTTTGTAACATCCTCGATTTTTGAGGACTTAAATTTTTTTTAAAGGAAAGAGGATGTGCAACTATATAATATGCTTATATGTATTTTACTTAGATTTTATTTCAATTAATTCAGTCTATGAATTAATTTGAGAGCGATAAGTGGTTTTTGAATTTTAATTTATTATCATTTGAAAATTTGCTCCAAAAGTATTTTTATTGAGTTCCTTATACTCAAATTGATTTATTGGAATTTTTCTGGAATTTTTGGACGCCATTCGGTATTTTTAAAGCCTCATTTGATTTTCTAGATTTATTTTATCAAAATTGTTTTTCTTTTTCACTGAAGACCTGGGCCAAAGCCCATTTCGCCCCCCTAGGCCGCCCATCCGGCTGCCCCTCCTCCTCTTGGGCTACCCTTTTTTTCTTTTTTCTTTTTCCTTAGGCTGCCTCCTCTATTCCTGTGGGCCGCCGCGTTGGGCCTTGTTAGGCCGGCCTGGTTTGGGGCAGCTAAGCAGCCAGGCGCCGTGTGCCTCGCTGCAGCACGCGTGACAGCGCGGCGATCGCGCAAGCCGCGCGTAACGCCAGCCGTCATCGGTTCATGTTTTGGGAAATTTATTTCCTCGTGATTTCCTCTCCCTAATTATTCCGGCTAATTGCCATTAATTTGTGACCCTTCCTCTCCTCTTTTTCCTCTATAAAAGCCCAATCCCTGTATTCTTTTCTTTGCTTTTCTACACCAAAAATTCATCTCCACCTCTTCTTCTTCCTCAACTCCGGTGAAACTCCGGCAAGGAATTCCGGCCACACCGACGCACCCCTACACCGAGGCTTGCTATGGGAGCTCCCCACGCCATCGCGTATCTTTGTCGGAGTATTATTCTGGCAATACTAACAATGGGGCGGTTGTGAGCACAGCGAATCAGGATGGTGCACAACGGGAGACAAGATTTAGACAGTTCAGGCCCTCACAGAGGGTACACCCTACTGTCCTGTGTTTGGTGGCTGCATAGCGTGTATCCTGAGTGCCGCAGCCCTGGAGATTCGATCTCGAGGTTGCTTAGACTTGGAAACAATAGAGATTGTCTATGACTAAAAAGCTTACCGATCGGAGGTCCCCTACCAGGCCTTATATAGGCGACCGGGATAGGGTTACAAGAATCTGGATCGGTTAAACAGATTGATTTCCTAACTCGTTACAACTAATTCCGGTATGGCCGGACAGGTGTTAGTCCATGTCTTGTACTCCACAGTTGATGAGCGCCCCCGTGTAGAAGTCGGACTCCGAGTAGTCGTGCTCGGCCCCACCCCGTGGCCAGAGGGCCGGATTCGTCCTCCTTGATGATACCCGGTGCCATGTCATCATCAGTAGCCCCCGAGTCCTTCACGATCTTGCTGCCACTAGTCCTCTCTTTTAGTCAAACTTCCCGAGTGGCTTTTGCTGGCAGGGAGATTGCGAAGGACTGATTGAACCCCTGTGGAAAAGACAGTTAAAGCCGAATAACATTCACCTGTAAGGCAGGAATATTATGGCGGGTGAGCTATAACGGGTAAACTCTGGTGGCACCCGATCCATCCTGACGGACAAAGACCGCTGATAGCCCAGCGTGGGACGTGCCTTGAATCCCGACTGACTTCCGAGTAGCACTCGGCCCTCCGAGTGGTTTAAAGGCCGCTAGCATCCCCTGAGAAATGCCTCCGAAATTCGCGTCAGAACCAGAAAACGAGCCATGGCCATAAGTTCCTGAGTAACGAAGCCTTACTACCGGGTCCTTTCCACTGAATCCAGAATTCCAGATACCAGAGCCTCCGAAGCTTGAGCGCTCCCGCAGTCCAGGCTAAGAATCCGGCAGCTTCGAGTTGCTCAGCATCCGACTCGTGGCCTACAGGTGGCACGCCATTACTGCCCTTCACTCGGGTGTACTCAGGTGACTGCGTTCCTGCTTGAGGCCAGTCACCGATACCCTTCACGACCGCAACGCCCAGGTTCTGACCCTACCGGTAACCGGTCCGAGGGCTTTGTGGGAAACACGCTTTGGTCGCCATTAATAGAGGTTTATCCCGACGGATTCATAAAGCCGGGAGGCCAACCGTCGGATCTCCTTTCATCAAACAGCACGAATGCGGCGCCGCCAGGTCGTGGTGCGGAAAAGACGTGACGTGGTTCCGTCAGAGGCGCGCGTGGGTGGAATCTGAAGAGGCGTGTCGTGGGCGCGCGGATCCGGGCGCGTGCGGACGTGGGGAACTGAACCATTCGAGCATCCCTTTATATTCTGAAGAGTTCGCGGGTTCGACCCACACATCCGCTCGCATTCCCCCTCTTCTTGCGCCCAAACGCTTCGCCTTCTCCTCGCCTGAATTAACCCGCACGCGTCGCTCCGTCCAAAACCCTAATCACCCTCCTCAGCCACCTCGGATGCAATCCCCGCATTGGGAAGCCGATCCGACCACCGCCGAAGAGGACGCCTTAGTGTGGAAACTGCTGAGCGAAAGGGAGCCGCCCGCTGATCCAATGGCTCCGTGGATGAAATCATCGGCGACCGATGCCGGTTGGAGATCCTCGTGCGACTCGGGTTGCTGCCGCCAAAGGAGTTTGGTCGAGTGGCACGCCGCCGCAGGGGAGACCATTCCCACTCCGAACACCGGCGAACTGGTCGTCCACGGCTCCTTCTTCGAGCGGGGATTCTCGGTGCCGTCCACCCATTCCTGCGGGGGCTGCTTTACTACTACGGGCTGGAGCTCCACAACCTCAATCCCACACATGCTCCATGTCGCGTGCTTCATCACCCTCTGCGACGTGCTACCTCGGCATTCGCCGCACTTCGCCCTGTGGAAGCACCTTTTCATGGTGAGCCACAGCTGAGCAGGGACAACCCAGCCGTAGTAGGTGGCGCCGGGTTTCAGCTGAGGTCCGGAGCGGCAAAGAGTTTACCCGGCCCCGCCGATGCAGTTTGTCGAACAGGGCTGGCACGTCTACTGGTTCTACTGCGCCAACCCCGAGCCATCCTGCCAGCCTTCTCGGGCCAGCCACCAGAAGTAAATTGAGCTGGTCGGAAACCCTCCTCTTAACAGGGAGCAGGACAGCGTCGCCGTCCTAATGGCGCAGCTCGAGGAGGCGATGAAGGCCGGGGTGACCGGGGCGGTCGTCACCGCCGCGACCTTCGTCCGGTGGCGGGTGGCAGCCTGCAAAGCTGCGGGCGCACCCCATGTTCGAGTACACCGACGAAGGTGACGCAACCCGGAGTCCGCTAAAAGCTTACGGAGGGCGAGGTCCAGAGCTGGCTCGAGGGATCTTGGCCCAGGGGACGAGCCTGGACTTCTCTGGGCGGGCGGCCGCCGCCCCTTCAGCCGGGCGAACCGCCGAGTGGACGTGAGTAATTGAGTCCTGCCCCTTTTGTTCTTCGCACTCTGCACGATCTCACTCGGGCTTGCCTTTATGTTTTGGCAGGTCCTGTTCGGCTTTTGTTCCAATGCTCTCCTCCCGGAGGACGAGATATGGAACCAGCCCGCTACGCCGACGTCCCGAGCAGCGGGCAGCCACCGCAGGGGGCAGCCGGGGCATCTTCCTCTGGCGCCAGCTTCTTCCAAAGGTGCCGGTCTTCGAGGGGCGCCGGTCCTTCTAAGGGGAAGGCACCTGGCGGCCGCGGCCCCCCGTCCTCCTCCGCCGAGCGCGCCGGCCCCGGAGAGGACGAGGATGAAGATGACGTCCCCCTCCGCATGAAGAGACAGAGGGCGCCGGCGGCCCTGCCCCCAGGGCAAGGCAGCTCCGCCGCCGGTCCGACGCCTGTTGCGGTGGGGCTCCGCTTCATCGGGCGGGGCGGCTCTAACGCCGCCCTGACTCGGCGGCTCTGTCCGCCGCCGAGACTGCTCCGGCCGGGCTGGACGGCTCCGCCACTGGGGCTGACCCGTGGCGCCGGCTGCCCGCGGGGACTGCTCCGGTGGAGCGGGACGGCTCCGCCGCTGGTGCAGACCCTGTGGCACCGCTGACGCGGGGACTACTTCCGGCGGAGTGGACGGCTCTGCCGCTGGTATCGACCCGACGCCGGCTGCCGCCCCGAGTGACACTCCTCGGTGGCCAGGGATGACATTCCCCCGTCCGGGGGGAGAAAAGAGACGCGGACACCAGCCTTCGGGGCGCAGGGTGGAACGGGGACCTCGTGCGGCCCCGGCTGCTACCGCTCCCGGGGGGCGAGCTGCGGGGCCCAGAGGCGCATTCCCGTCCCGCGATCCTGCTAAGTAAGTGTCTCGTTGATCGTCTTCTGTTTGTTTTGTTTGCTTTGTTTTCTTCAAAGGCTGATGAGCTCGACCTCCTTTTTCAGGACGCGGAGGGCGGGGACATCCCGAAGGCTCCCCTGAGCGCCCCGGGACCTAGCCAAGGCGGGTCCCCCCGGCGTCGGACGTCCGTCCCGTGTCGCCCCCGCCTGCGACCTCGTCGTCGTCTCCCCGGCTGTCCCCCGAGCGGCCCAGCGTGCAGCCCGCTCCGCCTGTCGAGCCTCGGGGGGAGGAGTCCCCCCGCCGAAGCGCCGGCTCAGGAGCGCCCTGAGGACGACCGGCCGGAGTTGGTCGCCACAGGAGAGGCAGGTCCTCGAGTCATGCTGGGGCTCCCGCCTCGCGGGACCGTGTGCAGCAGCCGTTGGCCCGCCTCCACCGATGGCGGAGTTTAGCGCTGCTCCTCCTCGCCAGCCGACCTCCCGACTGGTGCTCCGACGCACTTCGGGTCCGGGAGTCGGACCCGTGGCGGCCGACTATGACGGTCCGGGAGATCGACGACCTCGCGGAGGAGAAGGAGTGAACGACGCGACGGAGGTCACGGCTCAGCTTTGGCGAGATGCTCCCGGCCTTCGCTGAAGACTATGAAGGAGGGAGCTAATCTACTAAACGGAAGGTTGCGCCCGACTGACGGCAGGTGAGTCCCCTTTACTTTCGGAAGGTGCATCCGTAGGGAGTAGCTCCCGGGCCTCCGCCCGACTAGGTAGTGGGGTGGAGGGCCCTCAGCTTTCCGTAGTTGTCACTCTAGGTACACGACACAGTGCACCCAGAAGGGTGTAGCCACCCAGCCTTCGTGCGACTAGGATAGTCGGGCGGAGGGTTTATTTTTCCCTTTTTGCAGGGTACACCCCTCTGGGTGCGCTGAACGCGGGGTGGCACCCATAGGGTTAGCCCTGCGAAAGGGCTAAACACGTCTGGGTGATCTATTTGGACGGAGTGCGGTAAATGTTGTGTATATTCTTAATACAGGGTTTAGCCTTAGTGTGTCTCGTCGCTCCCTATCCTTCCTTTTACGATGGAGGAGGGGAAGTACTGCAAGATGCAGGCCGGGGGCGCAGCGGGCAGCACATGACCTGCCGAAGTTCCTGAGAGCCAGGCAGTCTCGTGGCGTCGCTGCGAGTTCTTTGCGAACCCTCGACAGCGTCAGACTCTACGATTCCACATGACAGAGAGAGACAGCGCGACATGGGATACATTTGGCTAATTCTCGAGGTCGGCCCAGTCGGACGCCAGGGTCAATAGCCACGCAATTGCTGCGAGGCTGGCAAACGCTCTCCACTCTCGAGCTCTGCGCACAAGCGGAGGCCTGTAACCCAACATGCGACAGATCGCACGGGACGCAACGGTGAGGGGCATCGGCGGCATGTGTGCGTTATTTAAGCGCCCTATCACCCTATCTGTCGTGCTGCACTTAATGATTGTGCTCGTTGCCCTTTGTCAGCCGCTCTAGAGGAGGTGAGTAGCTCCGCATAGAAACGTAAGGGCGGACATGAGGCGGAATGCAGACCTCACACACACTGAGAGTTTCTCGACGCTGACTAAGATAGAACGCCGTCGCCTCCCGCTGAGCTCGATGAGATGACATCCGCGGCGGAGAAGATATGTCGTGCAGGATCAGCTCGGATCACAAGGCGCCGACCTACGGCGGGGCGCTGCCGAAACGGCATAGAGAGAGGAAAGAAAAGAAAGCCAAGTCGGAGAAATGGTAAGTTGTTTTACGACCCCGGGCTTGAGCAAAGTCGGGGTCCAGCAATTCTTCAGGTCTGCTCCCCTTAAGTGTTGTCCTTTTGTAGCATTTAATGCCTGATGAGTTCGTCGCACGTCAGAGTCTGGCTGGCGTCGGCTAGCGGACGCCTGCGCAAAAATTGAAGGGTGCTACTGCTGACTCTCGGACGCCTCTGAGAGCTGTCGAGACGAAGCGCCTACTGGACTGGATGATTGGGCTACGGAACCTGCAGCATCCGCTCTTACCTAGTCGTCTCGTAGGCTCCGGAGTCTATGCGATCACTAGCGGATTCGCCTTTCCGAAGGAAGAGGGGGGAGAGCATACACCTGGCAGCGTCAGCTTGTGGGTATGTGCGACCAAGGAGGGCCATGCACCCAGACGTGAAACATGATTCCAGTTATTAGTAGACTTAGCTCCCTCCTTCCTGACGGACTCTGGGGTCGGTCCAACCGGCGGTTCTGTAGGCGGTAGTGCTTCCGGTCGGCCACTATCGCTGACGTCCGCTGACTCGTACGATTCGCGGTCGCTGATGCCGAGGCGTGGCCTATCTCGCTGCCGCATGTCGTCTCAGTCGGGATATCGAGTACGAATCCCACAGACGCAAGTCATAGTCGGTGCCAGTAGCCCCCTACCGCGTAGTCTACCACCAGGGTTACGCTGCATCTTCACATGGGGGGCACTACCCAAGCTGTTCGTGAGCACCAGTCTCGGAGGTCTTGGATAGTGGCGCTTGCAGCGGGAGCGTAGCATGAAACTAACTGTAAACAGCGAGTACGAACAGCTCGTCCAAACTGCGAGTATTTTCTGCACTACGGAGCTTCGCATCGTGTTCCGCCTCTAAGTGGTACTTCTTGTCCACTAGTGACTCGGAAGCCCCGAGTGAACTTCTTTGGCGTCGCCACGCGGACGATGCGTGACTTGTGTATAACTGCACGTGCAATATAATATTACTACGTACTCCAGTCGTGGTGGGCTGGATGGGGGGGAAAGGTAGGTGAGCTGCTCCCCCTTTGTCCCGCGGGCGGCGCTTATATATATACTATAAAGACTATATTCCCCATGTAGCTGACTCTCGTAGTAGCTCGTGTCTCTCGTCCTGTGTTCGCGATCTCTCCGCTGCCAACACCCGTTGTAGCCTCCTTTGCACGTGGGATTAGATCCGGTGGGCAGTGTGTCCGCGTGCCGTAAAGGAATTGAACTGGCCGTAGCAACGGCGGGTCCTCAGTCAGCTACAGGTCTGGGCCGCGCTATCGAGACGGGGTGCTCTCCCCCCCGAGGCTCGACAGTCGGAGCGTGCTGCACGCTGGGCCGCTCGGGGGACAGCCGGGGAAGACGACGACGAGTTCGCAGGCAGGGCGACACGGGCCGGACGTCCGACGCCGGGGGACCCCCCGCCTTGGCTAGGTCCCCGGGGCCGCTCAGGGGATCCTCGGGATGTTCCCCCCTCCCTCCGCGTCCTGCAAAAGGAGGTCGAGCTCATCAGCCTTTGAAGAAAACAAAGCAAACAAACAAACAAAAGACGATCACCGAGACACTTACTTAGCAGATCGCGGGAACTGGAATGCGCCTCTTGGGCCCCGCAGCTCCGCCCCCCGGAGCGTTAGCAGCCGGGGCCGACAAGTCCCCGTTCCACCCTGCGCCCGAAGGCGGTGTCCGCGTCTCTTTTCTCACCCCTGCCGGGGGAAATGTCATCCTGGCCACCCGAGAGTTCACTGTCGGCGGCAGCCCGGCGTCGGGTCGATACCATCGGCAGAGCCGTCTCACTCCGCCGGAGTAGTCCCCGCTTCATCCGGTGCCCACAGGTTCTGCACCAGCGGCGGAGCCGTCCCGCTCCACCGGAGCAGTCCCCGCGGCAGCCGCGCCACCGGGTCGCCCCAGTGGCGGAGCCGTCCAGCCCGGCCGACAGTCTCGGCGGCTGACAGAGCCCCGAGTCAGTGCCGGCGTAGAGCCGCCCGCCCCGATGAAGCGGAGCCCACCTCAACAGGCGTCGGACCGCGGCGGAGACTGCCTTTCCCCTGGGGGCAGGGCCAACCGCCGGCCACCCTCTGTCTCTTCATGAGGAGGGTGACGTCTCTTCATCCTCGTCCTCACTCCGGGCCCGGCGGCTCGGCGAGGAGACGGGGGGCCGCGGCCAGCCGTGCCTTCCCCTTAGAAGGACCGGCGCCCCTCGAAGACCCCGGCCACCTTTGGAAGAGCTGGCGCCAGAGAAAGATGCCCCGGCCGCCCTGCTGTGCTGCCCGCTGCTCGGACGTCGGCGAGCGTGGCTGTTTTCCATATCTCGTCCTCCGGGAGGAGAGCATTGGAACAAAAGCCGAAAGGACTGCCAAAACATAAAGGCAAGCCCCCAGTGAGTCCCGTGAAGAAGTTGAGAAAGAAAAAAAAAAAAAAAACAAGGGGCAAGACTCAATAACTCACGTCACTCGGCGGGTTTCGCCGCTGAAGGGCGGCGCCCGCCCAGAGAGTCCCAGGCTCTTCCCCTGGCCAAGATCCTCCTCGAGCCAGCTCTGGACCTCGCCCTCCGTAAGCTTTTTAGCGACTCCCTGGTTTGCGTCACCTTCGTTCGTGTACTCGACCATGGGGTGCGCCCGCAGCTTTGCAGGCTGGCACCCGCCACCGGACGAAGGTCGCGGTGACGGCCGCCCCCGGTCACCCCGGCCTTCATCGCCTCCTCGAGCTGCGCCATTAGGACGGCGCGCTGTCCTTCTCCCTGTTAAGAGGAGGGTCCGACCAGCTCAATTTTTACTTCGGTGGCTGGCCCGAGAAGGCTGGGCAGCGATGGGCTCGTGGTTGGGCGCAGTCGAACCAGTAGACGTGCCAGCCCTTGTTCGACAACTGCAATCGGCGGGCCGGTAACTCTTTGCCGCTCCTGACTCAGCTGAAACCCGGCGCCACCTACTACGGCTGGGTTTGTCCCTGCTCAGCTTTGGCTTCACTGAAATGTGCTTCCACAGGGCGAATGCGGCCGAATGCCGATGTAGCCTCGCAGAGGGTGATGAAGCACGCGACATGGGAGCATGTTGTTGGGATTGAGTGTGGACTCCAGGGGCTGCGGCTAGGATAGTAAAACAGGCCCCACTCATGAATTGGTTGAACCGTCAACCGGGGGAGATCCCGCTCGAAAAGGATCCGTGGACGCCCTTTCGCCGGTGTCGGAGTGGGAATGTCCTCCCCTGCGGCGGCGTGCCACTCGACCACTTCCTTTGGCGGCAGCAACCGATTCGCACTGGAGCTCCAACCGCGCATCGTCGCCCGATGAGTTCATCCTGAGCCATTTGGATCAGCGGTGCGTCTCCTTTCGCTCAGGCATTTCCACACTAGCGTCCTCTTCGTCGGTGGTCTGATCGGCTTCGTAATAGCGGGGATTGCTAACCGAGGTGAGCTGAGGAAGGGGATTAGGGGTTAATTGGACGGAGCGGACGCGTGCGGGTTAGAATTCAGGCGAGGAGAGGCAAGCGTTTGGGGCGCAAGAAGAGGGGAATGCGAGCGGGATGTGTGGTCTACCCAACACCTGACCGATCAACTCGCTGAGCAGCATGCTTGCTAGAGACTCTATTATACATCGGTACAGACGGTGTGCGGATGCGTATTTACCATTCGTAGGTGTGCGGAAAGGGTTGCGCCTACGGTTCTTTAGCGTAGTCATCCTAACGTCGCCTCCACGCGGCCTGGGGGGGGTATGTCTCGTCCCCTTTTCCGGTCCTGTCGGCCTTCCGAGTTTCATCCTTGGTGGCCATCTCTCGTCAGCAGTGACTACACGATGACTGATAGAAGTGCGCTGTCTTTACTGCTCGACGTGGACTCATCGCAATTGGCATATCTGTCTATACTTGCATGTATGGATAGGGTAGGTAGCTACCTGTAACAGTGTCGTGCGCGTGATATGAGAGGTGGGACCGGAGGCTGTTGACTATGTGTATCAGCGACGCGTATGGGTGATGAACGTATTGCTGCGTGTGCATGCGCCATGGCTGGTTTCTCTGGTTCTGACGTGAATTTCGGAGGCATTCCTTCAGGGGACACTAGCTGGCCTTAATCCACTCGAGAAGGCTGGGTGCTACTCGGGAATCCAGTCGGGAGTTATGGCACGCCCCACGTTGGGCTATCAGCTGATCCTTGTCCATAAGGATGGATCGGGTGCCACCAGAGCTTACCCGTTATTAGCTCACCCGCCATAATATTTCTGCCTTACAGGTGAATGTTGCTCGGCTTTTTTACTTATCTTTTCCACAGGAGTTCAATCAGTCCTTCGCAATCTCCCTGCAAGCAGAAGTCACTCGGGAAGTTTGACCGGAAGAGAAGACTAAAAGCAGCAAGATCGTGAAGGACTCGGGGGCTACTGATGATGGCATGGCACCCGGGTATCGTCAAGAAGGACGGAATCCGGCCCTTTGGCCACAGGGTGGGCCGAGCTGACTACTCG
Organism: Stipa capillata; assembly: GCA_019208055.1. Lineage (NCBI taxonomy): Eukaryota > Viridiplantae > Streptophyta > Magnoliopsida > Poales > Poaceae > Stipa > Stipa capillata. Next base: position 28,168 of record JAGXJF010004414.1, read on the forward strand.
GAGTCCGACTTCTACACGAGGGCGCCTCATCAACGTGGAGTACAAGACATGGGCTAATACCCGTCAGATATACCCGGAATCAGTTGTAACAAGTTAAGAAATCAATCTGTTAACCGATTCGGACTCCTGTAACCCTACCCAGGTCGCCTATATAAGGCCCGGTAGGGGGACCTCCGATCAGGAGAAGTCTCTAAGCCTTTAGTCATAGACAATCTCCATTGTTTCCAAGTCCAAGCACCCTCGAGATCGAATCTCCAGGGCTTGCGGCGCTCGGGATACAAGCTATACTAGCCACCAAACACAGGACGTAGGGTATTACCTCTCCGTGAGGGCCTGAACCTGTCTAAATCATGTCTCCCGTGTGCACCCATCCTGATTTGTTATGCTCACACCGCCCCATATTCAGTATTGCCGGAATAACACTCCGACAGTAGCTGCCTCTGCAACCCCGCCTCGCCGCGGCAGCCCACGGCAACTGCCGCAGCCACCATGTTCCTGCCATGGCAACTCACAGCAGCTGCCATTGCTGTTTTGCCCCTACCACAGCAGCCACTTCTCCCCCGCGACAACTTCCCCCCACCCGGCAAAATTTCGGAAGCCCATTTCTCCTTCGTTGTAGCTCCGATTGACCTGATTCTTTTTTCTATATTCATATAAAATCAAAATCTATCTAATAACACTGATTACATAACTTTTGGGAATTATTTAAAATTCAAATTTGGAATTAATTCATTTATGAGCATGTTTTGTATATCCCTTTAGCAGGGTTAAACTTGGTTAATCCCTCGACGCATTAAAACCCATCATGCCATGTTAGTTCGGTATACCCTTATTTTTGAAGTCTTTTACACCATAATAACAATGATGGTTTTGAAAACCTAATGATTGCAAGTCAGCTATTATACGCATGCATGCATATGTATGTGCACATATGTCATTTTAAATCTTGTTCTAACAAGTTTATAGAGATTTCTAAAACTGTGAAACATGAATAATGTCTTCGGAACCCAACACTTATATGAAAGCTAACAGCATATAAAAGCTAATGTGATCCTAATCATGCAAACTCTAGTTTTCTTAAACATAAAAACCTTACCTCATGTGATTTAATTCCATCACAACATTTTGAAAGCCTTAGCAACCTCCTAAGAGCAATGCATGGTTCTAAATGTTGCGTGAGTGTATTTTAGTTTTTAAATGGTTCTTTCTCGCACCGTTGGTGACTCGCTGTTTTCTCGACGTGTAGTTACGACGCGGCAGTACCTCACGCGCAGGATTCCCGATGTTTGTCGTACCAAGTTTGCGACTGAGATTCGGCCGATAACGCCAGGCAAGCTCTCCACCCTTGATCATGTTGAGACCCATGTTTACAAAATATTATGTTGTTTACAAAACATGCATGCTATGTTTTACAATCGTTATTATATGTAGCGTAGCTATGCCGATGCTTAGGAAACCCTAGTCCGACCTTGAATTCCTTGTAGCCCTAAGGACTACGTATTCTGAAAATATTATCGGAAAAATTTACGGTAGAGTATATACTTATATACATGCTTAGCCCTGCCGTAGTAAAATTAGGGTTTTAAAAATAAAAAGGTGATAACACCCCATATTTCATGTGGTGAACTTTTGAGAAACGGATCGTCGTGTCCAGAGGTGTATGAAGGTAGCATAGCCATGGGTTGATATGTTTTACCGTAAATGGTTTTGTGAAACCGAAAATGAAAATGGAGAAGATTTTGATCTGGGTCGGTAATGAAGGGTGAAAGCAGGGAGTTTGTTAAAGAGCGAGGTAAGGCCTGGCGTGGTTCTCGCTGCCCGTTTACGGGAGTGGTGTGGAGTCCCTCTCGGATCACCTAAGGGACCGAGCTTAAGTGCCGTTTGGCCAAGTCTTACCGTACGTCCACATGTCCTTTATGGGAAGGACTTGACATAGTACCCGGCCTGAACTAGCATGAACCCGTAGGCAGGGAGAAGTGTGCAGATGGAGGTGTAGCTCCTGTAGAGAACAAATTCCGCGGGTAAGCGAGGCATTATTCGCCACAAAATTGGAACACCAACCTCCTTGCAAGCGATGATACTGACTCAAGCTAGGTTTGGGACATGTCCTTCTAGCGGGTTCATGGCTGGGTTCACACCGGCGAAGGGTCTCGTTGTACTAGCTTTGGTAGCATGCGGCGCGCAGTATGCCCAGGGTGAACTACATCGTGTGGGTAAAGCCGTACCACCTCTGCAGAGGGATAAAACTATTCGAATATCCGTGTCCACGGTCAAGGACGAACTTGGTTAGGCCACACTAAAGTAGACTGACTTTCAAAGTCAAAAATATGTTATGGGTTATGGGTTTAAGGACGCGATCCGCCGTGTTCGCAGGGCGTCATGCCAATTTCCCGTTGTGTCGAGAAAAGTGAAGAAGGGGTTTCCCCGTGGACTCGGGCAAACCCTAGCATCCCCGTAGGTGCCAGGTGAGCTGTGTCTCCCTGAGGAATCGGGTGATTGCTATGTTTTCGTTGGTATCCCCGTAAGTACGAGACGAGCTGTGTCTCCCTGAGGAACCAGACGATTACCATGCTTTGCCGTTATGACGGAAAGCACAGAGATGATCTCCCCGTTGTAACAGGTAGAGTGATTCAAGCAGGTACCTTATCTCGCTGCGTCGAGATGTTTTGCTAAAACTGCTTTAATATCTATTTACATATTTCGAATGCAAACTTACTTTCTCGCACAATATGAAACCTAGGATAGAACCAATTTCTTGATAATTCCCTTGCATGCTCATATCCGTGATAAACTCGCTGGCGGAGTGCTTGCGAGTACATTCAATGTACTGACCTGGCTTGTTGATTTGGCCAGACCGAAGGGCGATCGTTCGAAAGCAACGACAGTGTCCACGATAACTAGGGAGAACACCCAGTCAGTTGTCTGTCGGGTATGGCATACTGATGGGCCACCTCACCGCTTGATTTTCCGCTGCAAGATTTTTAGCCGATGGGCTAAAGGTATAATTTTTCCGATCTCAAAGATCGATTATGTATCTTATTCTAATAAGGGCGTGTATGACCTTGATATACAGGTTAACTTGTGTGTATCGGCTACTGATCATGGGGACCGGTACGGTAAACACAAGGGCTTATCCGGCCTTAAAATTAGGTACGCCACATGCATCCTCCGCCACCTCCTCTCCTCTGGTATCTCCTCTGCCTCAGCTCCTACTGCCGACGCCTCCTGCCGCTCCTTTGCTGGGCACAGCTGCCGTTCGCCGCCACCTCCTCTGCTGCCGCTCATGGATCAGGAGCGGCAGCCCAGTGAGGGGTTGCGGGCCTATGCATGTGGAGGCCGCAGTGCCGATCGCGCTGCTCGGCACCCCCTGGTGCAATGCGAATACCTCCGCCTCGTCGAATCCTCCGGAACTTGCTCCCGCCGGCTGTCAAGAATCGACCTTCACCTCCACCTTGCACGGCCCCAACTCCACCTCCGCCTCCCCTACTCGGCCGCCTCCACCTCCCTGCGCGTCTCCACCGCCTCCACATCGGCCACATCAGACCCTACCTCCGGCCTCCTCGACGAGCCTACAAGCGGCTTTTGCGAGCCGGCTCGCCGAGCTTTGCGAGCTGAGGAGGCGGCTCAGGTTCGGCTCGTTCGACCACCGAGCCGAGTCGAGCCCGGGCCAAGCCTTAGCGAGCCTGAGCCTCAAGCTTTATGTCCAGCCCTAACCAGACAACTAAAATTCTGTTCCCTTGCTGCCATATGCCCATATCTCAACACCTAGCTTTCATCTTTCTTGAGCTTAGGGTTTCTTCCACCTCGCATGCGTACGAAACTCCAGATTTCGTGCGTACCAGACTCCAAGCTCCAAACACACCAGATCCGCGCTACGTACCAAACGCCGAAAGCTCGGCGTGCCAAGGCGAAATTTACGTTTCGGCTCGTGAGGCGCGGCAGCCAGCGGGGCCAAACGAGGCCACGAGCCCAGCAACGAACCTGCCCCCTCGCATCCCGCGCCGCACGAGAGCGACTCGCGCGCCAGCCCGTGAGGTCGCCCCAGGTCCTGCGCATCGTGTACGTGCTCCACCAAAACAGAACAAGCGCTCGCGCGCGCACGCCACAACGTTCCAAAGGCACACCGCGCCGTCATCTCACCGATCCCGCCTATCGCTATCGGCCACCGCACCGAGTCCCTGCCCGCGGCCCCCGCATTGGATTCACTCACTCGCCTATCTCTATCCACCGATCCACCCGCGTCCTCCTAAAAACCCCACCACCGCTTCAACCGGCACCCAATCCTCCCCGCTCGCCCGCGCGCCTCACCTCACTCGTCCATCGCTCTCACAGTGCCGCCACACTCACCTACGAAATGGAGTCGCGTGGCTCTGGCTGCGCCGCCACGGCCAGAACTGCGCTGCTCTCGTTCGTGCTCCTGCTGCTGCTGCAGATTTCCATGGGAGCGGGCGCGGCCGCCTACTGCTACTTCCCGGCCGTGTTCAACTTCGGGGACTCCAACTCGGACACGGGCGGACTGTCGGCCACCTTCGGCGCTGCGCCGCCGCCCAACGGCAGGACCTTCTTCGGCATGCCCGTCGGCCGCTACTGCGACGGCCGCCTCGTCGTCGACTTCATCGGTGCGTACGTCCATCACTCACTTGAACCAACCTGGTCTTAATACTATCAGGAGCTCTTCAAATCATAGTAGCTTATACGTTTTTCTTCGGAAAAAACAGTAGTTTATACGTCTATTATCTGTGCGTGTATGTTTCTTTCGTTCTTTTTTCTTACTTTTTCACCTGCTCGATCTCTTCTTCTTCTAAACGACTGCTCGTTGGGCCCATGGATTGATAAAGTCGAAACCTACCGCCTTAACTTGCAGAAACCAATAAATGTAGCCTTAATTCGTTCTAAGGGTAGGTGCAGTTGCGATTAAGGAAACGTCTGGGTACAAGTATTTCCTGAAGAAACACCAGTCGTTCTTGGAGAAAATAGAACTTTGGTACTGGACAGGTTGACAGGCACTTACACAGCAGTAGCTAGCGGCTTGTAGCGCCTATTTAACTGCATGCGTCGGATCAATACATTTAAAAGTGTGAGATGAAAGAAGAGAACCTAATATTATATTAAAATACTTCTCACATCTATACTTTTTAGAGGCTATGACGTATGCATCGAAAGTGGGGATAGGTCGTAATTATTTTTACGTTAAAATGAGTTTTAAATCTGAAATATCTTTGTTGCAAGTTCTATGCACCTGATCAGTTCATCCATCAACCTAAGCTGAAGAGAGAGGGTCGGACATTATATTCCAATACTCCCCTCGCGTCTATACTTCTTTGGAGACTATCATGTGTGCAGCGGAAGCAGAGGCAGACCGTAACTATTTATTGCGTGAAATGAATTTTAAACCCAAAACCTCTTGGTTGTAAGTCCTATGCACATGACCAGTTCAGCTATCAGCCTAAGCTGAAAGAAGAGGGTTAGATATTATACTCCAAAACTCTCCTTGACGTCTATGACGTGGACAGTGGAAACGGGCATGCCATAAATATTTCTATTAATACTGCGTTGGCTGGGTCTTGAATTTAAGATTCATTGGCTTTGATACTATATTGAATTACATTCACCAACTAATTTACCCAGAAAACTTAAGTTGATGGAGAAAAGTGGACAATATATTTTAACGCTCCCTCTCACGTCTAGGCGCATTCTGGTCTTAGACATGATATCCAGATAGGCTGCAAGTATTTTTATAAATACTACATTGGCTGACTCTTGAATTGGTAAATTTTTTACTCTAATATTATACTAAATTACATGCTACGTCTAAAAGCTTGAGACGAGGGGAGAGTACTGGATATTATTTATATTCTATCGGTGCCAACAAACCAACAAGGGTTACTAGCAAAAGTTAAGAAATGGAGTAGCACTAGTATTGTATTGCACATACGATGCCATTCTTTACTTTCTGACACTGTGTTGCAACAAGTAAAAAATCCGTTGCAAAAGAGAAAACAGGTAAAAAGAGTAGTACCACTACAGTGAAACAGAAGGGATGTCTCTGAAAAGGATGCCCGAAAGGCCATTTCATTTCACGTCCTGCGGTGCGGTGGTCCGGCGATCCGGCTAGCTAGGTCCAGCCAGGAAGCCAGCCAACCCATGAGTCCATGACCCAGAGGCTGCCTCCAACCACGTGCTGCAGGGGCATGGCCTGGACCTGGACTGGCCCCGCCCCGTTCCAGCGTCCGCGCCGTGCGTGCCTCCGAGGCAATGATGCGACGCCCATGCGATTGACTGTTTGGCTAGCTGCGTACCGACAAGATCCTGATTTTTATTCTGCGCGATATGACACAAAGGTGGTAACTTGCGCGAAGCATATGTCGATACGATCCTACCCCATTGCCATTTGCCATGCGATCGTCACGGGAAGATTTTGTGCTGGGTTGCAGCTGGAATATACTATCAGGTAGTACTAGAGCTTTTAGCTTTTGGCGTGCTGATTTGAGATGAGGGAGAGAAAGAAGCATTAGCTAGGGAGGAGTAGTACTTTGGCGGGCCTCCAGTACCCGGAAAAGGTTAAGGTTAAGGCGGTAGTGGGAAAACATACAGTGGAAACCCTAAATCCTAAATACTGAAACTATTTTACGGTGAAAACCGATAAAACCCACGTGAAAATCATATTTAAAAGTCTTTAAAATTCTCAAAAAATACAGTATGTTCAGAGAGAGTGATACTCTATAAATATGTAAAATTTCAAATTCAAATTTAAATTCATTTGTAAGGTATGAAAAAAACAAATTCAGCAATGGATAGTTGTGAACAGTAAAACATCAATGTTCATGCTAAATTTGTTTTTTACATACATCCCAAATGAATATGAGTTTAAAGTTAAAATTTTACATGTTTATAGAATATCGCCTTCCTAACATACTCTATTTTTTAGAACTTCTAAGAAAAATTCAATAGGTTTCTATGAAGTTTCCACTGTGACGTGGTTTTCGCTGGATATTTTCTCATAGCTGGATAGAAAAATAGGGAGACAAACAAACGTGAACTTGAACGGCCAATAAATCAATCGCGGAAGAGATTTGAGCTGCAGCGTCAGAAAATGGATGTATTCTGAGTGGAGTGAAGGGATAAAAGGACTAAACATGTTTTTTAGTAACAATACTCTTTTTGATAAAGCATTTTGCTTGTTATTAGTTTGTATGTGCACGACTAATTATACTTTTTTCTCTCCCTCTCTCTTCACATCACTTAAAATTCTATGTAATACAATTTTAATAACAACTAACGTAAGTTGTTGGAGATGCTCGTAAAGGTAGTTCTAGACTATTAGTATTTTTTAGGGACTGGACTACTGGTTTAGGAAAACGAAGTGAGTAGTGCATGAAAGCTAAGCGCCAAATACGCGGTTGGAGTGAACAGAAATTGATATTCATCACTATCAATTGCCACATTAGCTTACCTTAACCTGCAATGAATGGCAATATCATCTCTTCTGCGCTATAGCTTTGGTTACTGGACTGGAAACTATCTGTTTTATAATGCTTCAGGCTTTCAAGCATTTTGCCTTTTAATTATCGTCGTTGCTGCTTGAATAATAAAATAGAAAGTACTACGGTTTAGTATACTCATCATTTTCCCCTGATACTGCAGCTGAAAGCCTGGGAATACCTTACCTAAGTGCGTACCTCGACTCAGTCGGAAGTAACTTCTCACATGGAGCCAATTTTGCAACAGCCGGCTCGTCAATCAGACGACAGAATACATCTCTGTTCCTCTCTGGTTTCAGCCCCATCTCCTTGGATGTGCAGTCCTGGGAGTTTGAACAATTCATCAACAGAAGCCAGTTCGTTTACAACAACAGAGGTGATAACGACTACATCAAAATCCATCTATCTTAGTCCTATGCAGAGTTCAAGATTCATATCTTGCCTCTCCTGTAGCATATCTGTTCTAATCCACTGAGTTATCACTATCACCCTTCTGTTTCTTCATGTAGGTGGTATCTACAGGGAGCTCCTACCAAAGGCTGAGTACTTCTCCCAGGCTCTTTACACTTTCGACATCGGCCAAAATGACATCACTGCAGGCTACTTCGCAAACATGACTTCTGAAGAAGTCACAGCTTTCATCCCTGATCTCATGGAGAGGCTCACCTCAATAATCAAGGTACAGCTTGTAGCCTTGTACAGCACTATTTTACACGGAGGCTTTATTACAAACTGATGGAAATTGATCTGCAGAGTGTGCACTGGCTCGGAGGAAGGAATTTCTGGATCCACAACACGGGGCCTATCGGCTGCCTCCCTTACGCTCTGGTTCACCGCCCCGACATCGCCGCGCGCAAGGACAGCGCGGGCTGCTCCATCGCATACAACAAGGTCGCGCAGCTCTTCAACCAAAGGCTGAAAGAAACCGTGGCACTTCTTCGGAAAACCAACCCTGACGCTACCTTCACCTACGTCGACGTCTACAGCGCCAAGTACAAGCTGATAAGCGAAGCCAAGAAGCTCGGTAACGTGCCATAGCTCACCGAACAAATGCATACATGTAGCTGCTTGCAGATGGCTGAGGCTGGCATTTGTGTGCAGGATTCGACGACCCTATGCTCACCTGCTGCGGGCACGGCGGCGGTCGGTACAACTTCGACCAGAAGGTCGGGTGCGGCGGGAAGGTGCAGGTGAACGGGACGTGGGTGGTGCTGGGGAAATCCTGCGACGACCCGTCCAAGAGGGTGAGCTGGGATGGCATCCACTTCACCGAGGCCGCGAACAAGTACGTGTTTGATCAGATCGTCGACGGCAAGCTCTCGGACCCGCCCTTGCCTCTAAGGCAGGCTTGCCGGAGCAAAGGGCAATGAACTGCCGGTGGATCATCACTCAGGTTGGCTGCGCTGTCGCTGCTGCTGCTGCTGCTGCTTGGTTTGTAAGTGTACATTGTCGAAGCATGCTTGAGGTATACTATACTGCTTCCTTTTATGATAGGGGATATGAGAATCACATGGGAGAGCAATGCATGGCTTTAGTTCCGTTGTGGCTTGAGGTGAGTACTTGCATTACGAACACGAGCTTGAGTGGCGCAGCGACGCCGTACGTTCAGGTCCCCGGCCATAGGCTCCACGCTGATGGGCACGAGTCGCGCAGTGCCCGTGTCTTGCTTGAATACGACGGTGCTAGGCCTAGTTGTAGGCCTAGCTGCTCGCCCCATGTTTTTTCCCGATGAACCTCGGTCGAGACTCAAGAGGGCAAGGAGTTCATATAATTCATTAAATAGAAAAGAATTGATCCTGTTTATAAGAAAAACAGACCGAAAAACCTTACAACGCCCGGTTAATTAGACAAAAACCCGACAATAGGTAAGCTACGTAGTTAAACTAGGTTGGGAGCATCGCCAGGCAAAGCGGACACACCAGCAAAGCCAGCTAAGCACAATACGCATAGACAAGGAGCACTCCACACTGAACGCTGCAAGGCGCGTCATCATCATCACCCATTGCACGATGACTCCGACTGCGCCGCCACATTACCACCGGGGAGCACATCCCTGCCTATCATGTCGAAGCCAGGTTTGCCACCACCATGTCTAATGCATGCGGTGCGGAAGCTGATGGCAGCGCATTGGACGTGCCATGGCTCCTGATGTGCGGCGTGGACGCACCAGCCTGATGCGCGGTAGCGATTAGCCGTAATGGCGCGCGTATTGACGTGGCATCGGCCCTAGCCCTAATGCGCGGCCATGGTTGGCAATCCATCTACTCGATCTAGGAGATAACATATTAATATAGCCATTTGGTTCATGAGATTAGATCCAACAAGTGCTTTGATACCAAATGGAAGAACCGATACTTTAATGAGCTAATGATATTGATCTAATCGCATGAATACAATCGTAATTAGCGCAGAAATAGGGTGGGTTAAGCGGAGTTTGGCAAAGCCATCTCCATAGTCGATGTAGAGGATGAAGATGCGGTCGATCTGAACTTTGGACAGCACCCCGGTGACATACTCAGCCTTCAAGCTAATGAAAAACACCCTCCAGATTAATATTGGAGTGATGGAATTTTAGGGGCAATTATGACCCTAATTAAATTCATAGTTAATTAAGCGCAATGCTGCCTCCTTCTATTTATAACACTTCTATGATTTGAGACCTAACCATATTTATATTTAAACTCCTAATTAGAGACGCTTTAGTTAATTAACCATTGATCACTTAACATCTAACATGCGCCAGTACAAACCGGTCCACGATTAAGCCTTACACGGATTCTCGCAGACTTGGAAGATAGGGCCCGTTATCCAGGACTTCAAATGCCTCGTGGATCATCGTGACAGCGGAATTCTTCCTTGTGACACCTCGGATGGACACATCCAGACCCTAGGAACCTGAAACATCAGCAACTCGAGACTAGTCAAGAGTTGACGCCGTTGCCACCGACTTGATTTTCTCGCATTGAAATTTCAGCATATGTAGCTAGCGTACCACATAATTTTCTGAAGAAGCTGCTGCTGCAAACGTTCGTGAGTTTCCCGGATAAGTCTGGCATCCATCTAGATTCTGTTCATGGTCCATGAATGAAATGGAGTCCTGTGTTGAATCTTCCGTCGGAGCCCCAGTCTAACACGGCAGTGCTAGCCTCTTATCTGTTCCCGGATATAATCCTCCCTGCTTCAGTGTCACCAACACAGGGAAGTGGGAAGTGGCTTCAGTCCATCGTCGCACCACCACGGTGACCACCAATTTTGTCCTGACATCCTTTGTGCTGGTACTACAACTCTCATCTGCGAGGGAGCTCTCTGATTCGTCATGCAACTTCCCGGCAATCTTCAACTTCGACGACTCCAACTCGGACACCGGCGGGCTCTCGGCCCTCTTCTCCGCGGTGCCGCTGCCCTTCGGCCGGGCCTTCTTCGGCATGCCCGCCGCCCGGTACAGCGACGGCCGCCTCGTCATCGACTTCATGGGTACGTCAGTAGCAGAACCTGCATCATCTCACTCATAGCTCCGCGGTGTTTTGACAGATTTCTTGTTTCCTGACGCTGCAGCTCAAAGCCTGGGACTACCTTACCTCAGTGCATATCTGAATTCAGTAGGGAGTAACTTCACACAGGGCGGCAATTTCGCAACGGCTGCTGCATCGATCAGGCGAGACAATGGGGTCTCTGCTTACAGCCCCATTTCCTTGGACGTGCAGACCTCGGAATTCGAACAGTTCATCAACAGAAGCCAGTTCGTCCATAACAGCATAGGTGAAGAGTAAATTCAAGTCCTGTTCTCTGTTCATGTGTCATAACTCAAAACATGTTCCATTACTGGTTGTTCCTTTTATTTATGCAGGTGGAATTTATCGGGAGATCCTACCGAAAGCCGAGTACTTCTCCAAGGCGCTCTACACCTTCGATATCGGCCAAAACGACCTCACCATGGGCTACTTCGCCAACATGACCACCGAACAAGTCGAGGCCTACGTCCCTGATCTCATGGAGAGGTTCACGGCAGCGGTCCAGGTGCAGTTCATGCTGAGGATATGTCACTTTCTCACAACAAAGCCACACTCTTGCACGCGAGGCCATTGCTAACAGACCTGATCACCTAGTACAGAGCGTGTACAAGCTCGGAGGACGGTACTTCTGGGTGCACAACACGGGGTCGCTCGGCTGCCTGCCGTACGCTCTCGTGCTCCGCCCCGACATCGCCGCGGAGAAGGACGGCGCGGGCTGCTCCGTTGCCTACAACAGGGGCGCCGGGTTCTTCAACGCGCAGCTGAACGAGACCGTGGCTCGTCTCAGGGCGGCCCTCCCCGAAGCTGCCTTCACCTTCGTCGACGTGTACTCCGCCAAGTACAAGCTCGTAAGCCGAGCCAAGAAGCTCGGTAAGCTAGCACCAGCTCTGACGAAAGAAAGCTACAGATAATAAGCTAGCCGCAGCTCTGACGAAAGAAAGCTACAGATAATATGCTAGCCGCAGCTCTGACGAAGGAAGTTTGGAACTGAATGGCCGGCATGGTGTGTGTTAAATTTGCAGGTTTCGGGGACCCTCTGCTGGTGTGCTGCGGGTACGGCGGCGGGGAATACAACTTCGACAGGGACATCGGGTGCGGCAGGAAGGTGGAGGTGAACGGCACGTCGGTGCTGGCGGGGAAGTCGTGTGATGACCCGTCCAGGAGCGTGAGCTGGGACGGGGTGCACTTCACTGAGGGGAACAAGTTGGTCTTCGACCAGAGACGGCGTGCTCTCCGACCCGCCCGTGCCTCTGAGGCAGGCCTGCCACTGCAAAGGGCAATGAGCAATCTGGTTGTCTTGTGTGTGTTTGTGCGGCCGTTGTAATGAGAAAAGAAGAAACTAGTACAGTCCTGGAGCAGTGCATAGCATATAGACTGAGTGAGTATAGTCACGGCGGAGTACCTTTTTTCTGTTGTAGTGGTACGTAGAAAGAAATTGGAAGCTGAATTTTGAAAACTTTGCAAACTGGACGTGGATGTTATTCAGCTTTTCAAATGCAGACTATACTTTTACTATTCTTAGAGGTACTATGGAAGCAGATGAATAGTTCTTATTTTTCCTTTCTCATTTTTCCTGAACATGTACTTTTTTTTTCCAGCGGTTTTCCCTTATCTTTGATGTTCTTCCCATCCGAACTAAAATTGGAAAAAGAAAATCCAAATGAAGGTATGCTAAATTAAGATCTACCTCCATAGTACCTCTCAAAAAAGTTCATACTAATTTGATACTAAAACAAAGATATATGGTTATCGGTGCCTCAACATCTTAGGTGCAATCCACCCTTATATATATCTTTTAAGTCTGAGACAAAATTTTTGCCTCAATCTATTAATTAAAAGAGAGTTCGGACATAGTTCACAAACAAGAGAGAAAAAACATGGTCTATAAAGGCCACTTTTGACAAAAGACCTTAATCTCTTGGAAGGATGAAACCCAAATTTTTAGCCCCTGCCATTGCCCAAATTGTAGTCTCTACTTTGATCTTTGCAAGAATGATGGCCTGCATTATCGAAACATTGCGGAAAACCCTAATGTTCCTTTCGTTCCAAATTTCTCATAGTACTAGTATGAGAAGGGAAACGAGCACCCTTCTTTGATGGCCCTACTAGCGCTGATCCACCGGTCCTTGATCGAGGTGGCCGTTCCCCAAGGGTTCGGATGGAAATTGACGAGACTAAGCCAACCTTTGACAAGGGATCAGATCCGGATAGTGAAACGACACTTGAAGAGCAGGTGAGCCGTGTTTTATCCACCCTTATATGGTATGGTCATGTGATTTAGTTTGCTTTGCACCAGATTTACAATGCAAAATTTTCATAGAAATTCTATAGGAACAACTCAACGTGACATGAATCAGAAAAATCTCACATTCCAAAAGGCCAAAAATTTCTAAAAGGAAAAAACTCTACGTATAGTTCTCAACGGGCTGAGGTGTAGCTCGATTGCAAACGAGAAATCTATCATCTTGGATCAGTTTTGCGCCCAAGGGCTAATCGTGGGCGTTGATGTCAGATCTGGCCGCGCCGTCCGAGTTCTCCGATAGTGTCCTCCTCTGAGTCGTCTCCAGTCTCCCCGGCTAACTGAAACCCACGCCGCCGTCAGCCGCCACCCGTACCCCACACCACCATGTCCGCCGCGGCGCTTCGGCTGACGGAGCCGTTCCCCCTCCCGAGCGGCCTATCCCTCGCACCGCGCCTCAAGCTGCTCCTCACCTTCTTCCGCGCCGACCTCTCCGTCAGCCCCGTCGACGAGTGGCAGCTCAAGTCCGCGCTCCTCGCCTTCCTCCGCGACCCGCCGCTCTCCCTCCCCCTCCTCCAGGACTCCGACCTATCCGTCGGCCGCCTCCCCGACCTGCAGAAACGCCGCCGCGACGACCCCGTCGCCTCCGGCATCCTCCACGTCCGCGATATCTCCTTCATCCGCCCCCGCGACCGCAAGGGAGACGAGGAAGCCGAAGAGATGACCCGGGAGGAGGAGGAGGAGAAATACTTCCAGTGGCGGAGCTCCCTGGTCGAGAAGCTCGCTGGCATCGAGCTCAACCTCAAGGGGGTTATGTACCAGATGAGCGTCGAGATCCCCCCATCCGACGACTTCAGGGCGATGAAGAAGTCATGGGAGGATTTCTACGCCTCCGAGCTCTTTAGTAGCAGTATGGACTGGTTCTTGTATTGGTTATTCTTGGTTGAGTTCGCTGCTGGATGGTGTTTGGATTGATGTTTGCTGGTTTCAGGGAATCCGGTGAGGAAGATAGCAAAAAGACCAGACACGATTCTTATCCGGGGCGTGCCATCAAGGTGGTTTGCAGAGACGAGGATATCGTCGAAGGCGTCCACGTTGGTCACGCACACTATCTTCTCAGCGCTTGGTAAAATAAGGTGCATTCTGGTGTTCTTGACGCTTGTTTGGTTTGTTGTCTAGCACGCGCTTTTGCGCCAACGACCTACAACTCTACAAGCCAAAATAATTAATACCACCAAAACTGGAATCTGCTTAAGCCTAAAGAGACCTAAACTAACCAGACATGAGCTATGTTAGACCGTCAATAGAAACCCAGAACACAATTGTTTGATTCAATTTGGTCATCTCGGTGGTTTCTGATTAGTTGTTAGAACATAATCGTTCTCACACACCTTCCCTTTCCTGAAATGGACACATAGCTATACAACTTCATATGTAAATAGAAAGAAATTGGTATCACTAGAATGATAATTAATTTGTGTTTTTCTAGTATGACGCTGTCCATGTATAAGCTTTGTTTTTCTCATCTTACTTTCTATCTGATTATTAAATTTATGATCCGAGTCTCCAAGTCCAAGCTAACTTTGCACATAAAACCAGTAACAACTTCATCTGGTGTCTAATGTTAGTGTCTATCGGGGTAAACCAAGGTGATTTATTCTTGACACTCAGAATTCATAATAAAGAAGCTTCCTTTAGCAAATAACAAAAAATATTGGGAATCAACATGCGAAACAGTATATCTTAGGAAACCCTCTTTATTAGCACCAGTTATTGTGCACGTGTAGTCCCATCACACAAAAAGCACATGTTGTAATGCCCAACATGATTAGATAACTATGCATTTAGTATTAATACTAAATACATTGCACTGATTCGGACTAGTCAGGCTGTGGGCATTACATCTTTTGTTTTGTTTTACCACCTGAAACACGGTTACAACTTACAAAGAGAAAAAAAGAATAAAAACAGTTATGGTGTTTGTGAAGCGGGCAACTGGTCATGCGTGGAGATGAGGTGAGCTGATTTGTGTATTATTTTTTCCTGAACTCTGCGTTGTAGGGCCGAAACCCAAGAGTTAGCACTTGGAAACTTGTGGGTTGGTGCAGATACATATATCATAATATGAAAAGAAATCAATAATTGGCATTGTTTCTTCGTTGTTCAGGTGGAAAAAGATTTCAAATTCAAACTTAAAAAATGTTGCATTATATAGCAGTATAGATTAAATTTCTGGGCTTCAGTAAATTCCTCATGGCTAAAAATTTGATTTGCTTAGGCCATGATCCGGATTTGTAATTGATGTTCTGTGAATTGGCTTAACTGAAATTGTGATAAACAGATTCTTCCATTCCATCTTTTACTTGACATCCATACCTTCAGATACTTCTTACTAGACCGTAAAGTAGCACGAATATTTGTGCCCCCTTAATGCTTGGTTCAGTGTCCTTATCTCTCTGTAAACTTATTTTACGCAAACTTTTTCTTTGACATTCTTCTCTCCAATTGGCAGGAACCTTAATATTTCTAGTGATGATGAATTAGGAGCAATAGAAGACGGAACTAATAAGGGTCTCATATCTGGTCTCAACTGCAAGGTGTGGGTGCAATTTGAGAGTTACAATGACTTCTACAATGCAATGAAGGCATTATGTGGACGTTCATTAGAGAAGGTAAAGTTTGTGTATTCAATTACCTGTTGTTTCTTTACCCTCCCTTCCTATTAGTACAAGCAATGGTAACACAATAACATGACAACAGTTATTTCTCCACTATATTTATTAATGTGCATCTGATATCTTAGTACTGCCTATTTGCAATGATCATGTATGGATGTTGTACAGAATACATCTTTCTTTGCCCTTTTCATGCGTGATATCTTCACCCTTAAGAGTGCTAGATGTTATCTACTTATGTTACTTTGTTACAGATTTGTGGTTTGCCTTGTCACTGTCTCGTCTGGTGAACCCTACGGAAAAATATTTGATGGTCTAATAATGTCTAAGTTTGTAGTGCAATAGCTGAATTGAGCCACATTTATGTAACTGCATACTGATTAGGGTACATAGATTACTAGCCACCGATTGGCAAAACTTAAAGTTTTGACTCTTGAAATGTGTGATCCATCAAAAAGATCGAAGGAGTGAATCGGAAGGCACATACCATGTGAACTTTACATATTTATTTTTGGATTAATCATGTCAAAAGTATTTCAAATGTTATGACCTATATGCTCAAGTCAAGTCGAGTCCATACATCAGCATGATAGAGTACCTTTTCTTCTTTATTGAAATTTGTGGTATCATGCTATGCCCATTTGATATCTTGTCGTGCTGGGCCAGTAACTATAGTCTACAAAAGGGATAACAACATGGACAAATATCAAGAGTAACTCAACTCACATTATAGGTGCGAGTTGTACATAAATTATTTCTGATACATAATACAGGACATACCTTGCGTTTTAGAGCTCAAAACACGCCATGCACTACTTCATTAAAAGCCAC
Organism: Stipa capillata; assembly: GCA_019208055.1. Classification (NCBI taxonomy): domain Eukaryota; kingdom Viridiplantae; phylum Streptophyta; class Magnoliopsida; order Poales; family Poaceae; genus Stipa; species Stipa capillata. The sequence continues at coordinate 44,906 of JAGXJF010004414.1, forward strand.
ATGAGACTCATGAATTAAACTCGACCCTGGCCCCGCCGCTCAATGTACTTACCCCATAGATGGTCTCCTGGCAGGAGGTAGCAACTCCGGCCATACCTCCATGGAGTGCTAGTAGAGCATCCAATTGCGGTTCTTGCGTTGGCACTTGGTACCGTTGGTGGCCGTCTTCGCTGCCTTTCTCCTTAGATTGTACATCTTCTAGGAGAGGCCAGAGACATCAAGGTTGTGGCAGTGGAGCGGCACACGGTCGTCTTTGAGCGCTTGTAATATCGCGGAGACGTTCGCTCATGTTGTTTTTCTGGAGCTTGGTGAATTTTTCAAGGATCATAACCTCGTCGCTGAGCTCCCAGCATGACCATCGAGGACATGATGATCGTAATCTCATTGGGGACAGAGGAGGAAGAGGTGGAGGATGACATTATGGCTGTAGGCTCGATGGCAAAACGGAAGGCAAGAAGTGGGATGGTGGGAGCCATGGCGCGATGAGACCAAGAAATTTTGGTGTTGAAGTTGGACGGATAGCTTGTTTTCCAACACCAATGCCAAAGTTTCTCGGTCTCGACGCACCATGGCTCCAACCATCCCATCTCCTCTCTCATTCGGCCGCGCCACTGTGCCTACGGTCACCATGTCCTCCTTTGACAATGATTGCTCCAACGACGTGACAAGCCGGTTGAGGGGAGGCGCTACTGGTGTTAGGAGCTTAGCGACGAGGTCAAGATTCTAGAAAACATCATCGAGCTCTGCACCGACTACATGGGTGGCCTGCTCCCACCTTCTCAATCTTACATGCGCTCCATGATGGTTTCATCGCCACAACCCTTGACTTCTCTGGCCTCTCCTAGTAGATGTATCGTCTAGGAAATAAATTCGTCAGGGAGACAGCAAGTGCCCGCACAAGAGCTGCAACAAGGTGCTCTACTAGCACTCCATGGTGGCATGGTGGGAATTGCTACCCCACACAAGGCTCGGGCCGCCCATGAGGTTTGTAAATCAAGCGTAGGTGCCAGAGTCGGCTTTGATGCATGAGTTGCATGCGGTGCATGATATTTTTTTAAGCTCTATATTGCAAGATATATCCTTTCAATCTGTACTAGCAAATTGCACCTACAACGTGCACCTATTTACTCTTGATGTTTGCATATCTTTTTATCCCTTATTTGGACTACAATACTCGATTGGCACAACAAGATACCAAATGAACCATACCATAATTCTTTTGACTTGTTTAATTAAAATACAAATAGTTCACCAAGTATATTCCTTGAAAACCACTCCATTGATCTTTGTTCAATTATCCACACATTTTCAGAGTAAATTTAGTAAGTTTTGCTGACCGCTAGTAGTCTATGTGCCCTAATCATGACACAATGCACATTAAAATCTAAGAAGTGTTTCTATTCTGTATGTTAGAAAATATAATGAGAGCTGACTCATTTATTTTGTTTTTCAAGGAAGGATCACGGTTGAAAGTAGACTATGAAGTGACTTGGGACAGGGAAGGCTTCTTTCGTAATGCACAATACGAGCCTGCTCAGAGCAATTTGGAAGAAAGAGATGCATCGGTTCATGGAAGGAAGAAACATTACACCTCACGAATTGAATCAGATCAAAGGAAGAGATTTAGGGTAGGCTACCTTGTCAAGTCTCGTACCAAAAGTTATCAATTCTGATGTGGTGTGCATATGACTTCATGCTTCAGTGCAACTGAAACATTCCTGCATGATTCCTGCCAGATATATCATCAGAAAGTGTTCCTTGAATCGTCTGCATGGCTGTGAATGTTAGGCAATACTTCAGTACACATGCATACATGTATATTTTTGGGGATATGACAGAGCAGGATCACAGGCTGCAATATCAGCCACATCCCCATTTAGATGTCGGGGATAGTTTGCCTCCATCCCCATCCGTATTAGAACAAATCTATGGAGTTAATCATGTCCTCGAGTAAAATTGCCACCCCTGCACCCAATTAATTTTCAGGATAATGAAACGTTGTAAAATTAGCTATTTTTTGTGGTCCATTTTATGAGTTGTCCATAATTTATTTCGTTTGAATTCTTCGTTAATGGATAGTGGGCATTACCCAGGGGTTATCTTGTCAATTGTATTGATTTGTTCCTCTGACCTGTATGATGTATTCATTTTCTCTTACTATGCTTTTCTTAACATTTTCTAACATTTATTCTTTCCATTTGTGATTCAGGATTGATGGTCCATGATATGATCGTGACATTACATGTTATAAGGAGATGAAGAACGGTTGTTTTGTACCATTATGATGTTTCATATTCAGGTCTCAAGTTTTCGTCCCCTTTTGCTCCTCATTAGTCTAACAGCAAATTCAGTATGGTCTACTTACTGACTTGTAGTTATTACTACTATTGGGTGCCTTGGCTGATACCCAGAGAGCATAACAAAACTAGTATTGCTTATGGAAGAATTTCACTGTTCTCACTTCGACTTGTGCTCATTAGGTCAATCAGAAAATCATAATGTTATGGAGCTTCTAAAATCTGCAGTGACCTTCTATTGAAGGGCGTGTCGACCATGAGTCCAAACTATTTAATTATCCTGAGTGAGAGTGAGAGAACTGGGATGGATAATCCTGCACATGCCAATTAATCATAGCTGGTTAGTGGTCACCAGTGAGCTGGATCTTGTGAAAGGATGGTGTTGGGGCAGGTGCATAAGTCCATTTTGCAATGGATCTTCTACATCATCGAACACAAACAAGGAGGTTTTCAAACATTACACCTGCTGACTTTATAGGTTTTCAAACATCTAGAATTACACAGGCTAACTTACATTTCGTTGTCAACTGTGAAGCTGATGCACATGCCGGGACCCACGATGGGTACAGAATGCTGCGTATTTCCACAACGTACTGACGAACTGTTACCCTTCGATATTGACCAGAATTGATAATGTAGATGACGAGAGACGATAAAAAAACCAATTTTATGTGCTCTATACCACGAACAAGAGTTAATTGTCAGAATTTTCGAAGCCTTGAGGACATATTTTGGGTAGCCACACGTGAAGGGGCTGATCTGCTGTACATGAGCGCTACAGTTACAGTCACTTCTTTCCGAAATAAAAAGAATAAATCAAACTGAAAAAGGGAGGAAAGATAACCTTGAAAACTTGATATTTCTGGCCACCCTACTATACAAATATTTACAGCACAGCATGTTCTTCTCAGTGCGGTAAATCCATGCGAATTACCCTTTCTTCCCATGTGCATGGCTTCTCGGTGAAATCACCTCATGGGCACCAGAGCTACTCGTCTTGCCGTGTGAAGGAGGCAATGGCGCCCATGTAAGCTTCTCGCTGATCTTCTTGTCACTCGCCTTCTTGCCGAGATCTTTACGGATCTTCCTCATTGCTCTCATCACGACCAGTCCTTCCTCGCCGCCGTCAGAGCCGCTCAAGACCGGAACGAGGTACCACCAAATGGAGGTGCAGCAGATGGCGAACACCCTCCCGAACACCACCAGGCTCACCAGCAGCAGCACGGCGACGAACGGCCAGTATTGACTCGGCCTCATCACCTTCCTCCCCCACGACCACCTCTTCTTCTTCGCTGGCGCCGCAGCGACCGCCGTCGCCTTCGCAGCAGCCGCGGTGTGCTTGACGTCGTCTCTGGGGCTGGAAGACTCGGTCGGCGGCGTCGACGGCCGTGTCGGTGCCGTGGGCACGGCTGCAGGCTTGCACTTCTTCTTAGAGTCGCCCTTGCCGTTCGCAGAGGCCTGCTCCTCCGGCGGGAGCTTGACGACGATGGGCACCCAGCCTTTGCTCTCGGACTGCACGAACCGGACCATGACGCGGTCGCTGCCGTCGACGCGGCGCAGGACCTTCTCCCGCCGGGAGTCAAGCTCCGCGAGCACGGTGGAGAACTTGTCGAGGCCGCGCGACGCGTACGGGTTCTCCTTTTTCCCGGCGGCCGGCTTCTTCTTCTTCTTCGTCTTGGCGACCTCCGGAGCCGCTTTCTTTTCCTTGCCGCCGCGGCCGCCGCCCGCGAGCTCGTCCGTGTCGACGTCCTTGAGGCCGCCCGCGCCGCAGAACATCGTTTCTTCTTCTCGCATACCGTTTATCACTCCCTGTCAAGACGAACGAATTGGTTTTTAAAGGGGATTACTTCAAGCTCAAGCTGCTTGTAACGTCTTCCTGTCTCGCTCTTTGTTGAGTCGTCCTTCTCTGGGTCTGGGGGTCTGGGACCGTGGCAAGGCACGATCATATGAAGGCCGTAGGGTGGTGTCCTGGCGCGTGCTCGGTCAAGTATGGAGGTGCGAAATACTAACTATTTCAACTTCATGTCTTGCTAGCCACGCTTGACCTGTTAAACAAAAAACTGTGTCCGTGTTAACAAAAAAAAGCTAGAATCTTCCCAAGAGCAACGCGACCCGTATTATGTTTTATATGATACTCTTATGATCTCCATGACGTCCATATTTGCTTCTGGATTCTCTTGCCATCATCAATCTTGTTGGTTACCCATCGAGGTTAGGGTATTTGCTTTCTTAGCTAAATTGACTCCAACTTGCTTGATCCAGACCTGAGCGGTTGCATTGATTTCGTTCCAGGCCTGAGCTCCGGGCCACTGTCTGGTTGCATTGAATTTCGTTCATTCCACGAGCGGCACGAGATTTCGACGTCGCCCTCGTGATTTTGGTGCCGATCACCTAATTTTCTGTTCAGGATTAGGATTTCGCGTTTGCGGTGCTTCGCAAGCTGCCGCCTGCCGCTGACCCGCAGTAACATTTGACATTTTGATAGCTGGGCAAGCCGTGGTCTCTGCTTCTCTGAAGTTTATCGTGTCAACTGAATCAATTCGAGTCCTTGAATGAATCAACGGCTGTGATTCTTTCACGCGGAAGAATTTATTACTCAGTTTTGTACTAGTATTTGGTATAAGTCAAAAGGAGGAGACAAATCGGCAGCATGCTCACCTCAGCTCTGCCCATAAAAAATAAAAATTGCACCTCTCCTTCCGTTTTGACAATGGCAGGCTGCTTATCTGAATGATTAAACGAAAGACTTCACTCTATTGCCATTAATCTTATTTCTGGATTCTATTCCCGTTAATCTTGTTGGTTACCTGTCGAGCTCAGAGAGAATACACTGGTATATCAGCTTGTATAGATAAATTGACTCCAACTTGCTTGATCCCGACCTGAGCGGCGCACTGGTTGTGTGCATTAATTTCATCCCACGAGCGGCACGAGATTTTAACGTCGCTGTCAAATTTTTTTTACAACTACAACGAGCTATTTATTGTCAAAGATAAACGAAAAAAAATCGTCCAGGAGGAACACGAAAAAGAGAAAACGAGAGTTTAGGGGGAGGATTAGAATACATAAGAGCATCTCTATCCCTTCCCCTAAAACTTAACTCCCTATACTACCTCCCTAAATTTAACTCCTTAAAATTTGAGGGGTTAGACAAGTTTGCACCTAGTCCTTCCCCTAAACTTAACTCCCTATAATTTTTTCTTTGCTATTTCTCAATCAAAATAAAAAGAAAAAATCAAAATAAAAAGGGGCAGAGCACGGCTCAATCCCTAGAGCACAAATTCCACATTCCCCATTCCCCGCTCTGGCTCCTCCCCCGCGCCTCCCCTCCGGCTCCGCCTCGCCCCGCGCCTCCCCTCCGGCTCCGCTCGGTCCTCGTCGGCCCGGCCGCCCTCCCCCGCTCCTGCTCTGCCTCGGCCGCCCCTCCCCCGCTTCTACTCTGCCCCGGCCGCCCCTCCCCCGCTTCTGCTTCGCCTCGTCGGTCGCCGCCCTCCTCTCCCTCCACGGCCACCACCCCGCCTCCCTCTTCCCCGGTCTCCTCTCCTCCCTCCACCCCCTCGCCGCGGCCCCGCTCTTCACGCGCTCCGATGAGGACCTCCCGATCCTCGCCGCGCGTCGGGAGGCCATGGTGCGGCGGAGGGCCTGCGAGCGGCGGAGGCCGGCGAGGCCGGCCCGGGCGGAGCCCACCCGGCAAAGCTGCGGGCCGCGAGGTCGGAGGCGGCGAGCACGGGAGGCGGCGGCGTCGGGCCACGCCTCCTCTCACGCCTCCTCCCCAGGCCACCAGATCGGCCGCGCCCTCCGCCTCCTCCCCACGGCCTCGGTGCCCTGCTGGCGCCGCGGCGGGGCAGGTGGCGGCTTCGGACGGGGCGCCAGGAGCTATTCCTGCGGCGGAGAGGGCGGCAAAGGGCGCCGGAGTTGACGATAGGGGGCGACGGCGGGAGACGGTTGACAGCTGAAAGTTCCTCCCGCGCAAAAATGGACGGATAGAGAGAAGATAGGGGAGCGTGAGGATTTCCTCAAATTTGAGCAGAAGGCAGGGGAGTATAGGGGGTCATCCTCATTTTTTAGGGAGTTATAGGAATTTAGGGGAAGGGTTAGATGGGTTTAACTCCCTAAAATTTCAGTTTTTAGGGAGTTATAGGAATTTAGGGGAAAGGCTAGAGATGCTCTAACATCGTCATAGTTTCGGACTTTCGGTGCTGTTCATTACATAATTTTCTGATTAGGATTAGGATTTCGCATTTTACAGTGCTTCGCGAGGTGCTGACCTGCAGTCAGATTTGATTGCTGGTCAAGCCGTGGACTCTATCCTTCTCTCAAGCTTATCGTGTGACCCTAAATTAATACGAGTCCATGAATGAATCAAAAGCTGTGATTCTTCCATGCAGAATTAGTTAGTACGGAGTAATTTTTTAGTGCTTGGCGTGAGTCAATGGAGGAGACAAAATTGGCAGCATGCTCTGCTCTGCCCATGATTTTTTTTCTTTTTTTTTGCTCCTCTCCTTCCGTTTTGACAATGGTAGGCTGCCTATCCTGAATGATTAAACGAGAGAATTTTAACCTGAAATGTTCTTCCTTTCTTTTTGCTCCTCTCCTTCCGTGCGGTCAGGTTAATAATTTCCCATCCTTTGCCGTGCTAATGGAGCATGCACGAAGCTACCTGCCTATCTGACGAATCACAGGAAATCTCGCAGGAAAGTGCTCGGGAACACGGAATACATGACGACTGAGAGAAGCCATCTGTATATGGAATTATGGATGCGAGTCCCAAACAAAATTAAGTTACTCTCACTAAAAAATTTGAAGCCTATCGCATCATCAACGCATACTACCACCGAGGCTGACTGAAGCTGCCACGAATTGTTTTGTGTTGTTCTGTTAGCACTCGGCAGCTGGAAGGGATATATCTGCCACTCACGCCGATTGATTGACATCAGGCTCTTTGACTTCAAACCTTCTGGATGGATTGTGTCACCGCATGCGTGCAGAATTAATGCAAAGGTCGTTGCTAACTTGCAATCACTTCCTGACCCATGCCATCATACGATCACAAAGTTCTTCTTCTTTTTATTCCCTTTCTACGAGAACGATCACAAAGTTCTTCTATTTTTCATTTTTGTGAAGAGGATCACAAGTTCAGAACAGAATGGCTTGGCAACTAACGGAGTCACTTTCGCACAGCGCGCTTTTGGGAAAAGGTATTCCATGCATGCTGCTAGACATTTTGGGAAAGGATTTCATTGGACGAGCACATGGACTTGCAACAGAGACACGGTGACTGTAATTTTACGGAACGTGTGATTACGGTGGAAAGGGAATGGCAAAGGAATTGCTTTTGCTTAATATGTTGGGTGTGATGCGTTTCTGTCTATTCTTTTTTGCGTCTGAACGATCGCTGGTGTACATGTTTCCATTTGGAGTTTCTGTGAACTCCTCTCGGAAGCTTGAGCCCCGGCCTGTAGACAGTTATATCACCTTTCAATATATAACCTTGTCTTAAAATAAAATAAAAACTGATGTTTGTTAGGGCAAAAAATTAGTGGTACCTTCCAGAACCAACGAGAGTACTGTATCCACTTACTAGAACTCTTGGTCCAACTGGTGTAGCACTCAGCGCTAGTCTGATGCGAGCCATGTGACTTGAGACAACAATTCCATGTCCCACTAACTACATGTTAGATAGATTCGTTTCTAGATTCTACAGTTTTATCTCGTGGTGTCATTGTTAGGTCTATTTATATAATAGTGATGATAATTTATATGAAAAAAACCATTTTACACCGTAATCTGGAATTCACACATCACGGACATATTGTATCTTTTCTTCTGATAAACCGATATAAGCGTTGCCCTTCGATTAAATATAATAGAGCAGTTCAGTTTTTAAGAAAAACCAAGCCAAAAACAGATTAAAAAAATCATAACTAGCCAAAACCAGCCCCCGTAAACCAACGAAGCCACGAGTGCTATAAAAAATGACACACCATCATAACATAACCACTCCCAACGCACTCTTGAGGAGGCATCAAAGCTCACGAACTCAGCAAGCTGTCGGAGCACGCTCCCGCCGCATCGAGGTTGCCCCGCATCTCACTGAGCAAGCCAAATCCGGTTTGACCTACAAAAAGGGTGCAACAAACCTCGAGAGACTCCAGAGGAGCATGGAAGACATCCCGTCAGCAGCACTGAGAGGATGGGCACTAAGCCCGAAAGCCGCTCCGCCGCGCAATAGTCCCGACCATTGTTGCAAGGAGAGAGAGCCGAATCCACTATGGGAGGAGTGGACATAGACCACTCCAACTTCGATGAAAGGACCACGTACCGCCGAAGCCCGTGTCGTCTCCAATGTCGTCCATGTCGCTTGCCTATTGGTGATCTCATCGCACACGTGAATTGAGACCACCGTGCACGCCAACACGATGCTCAATGATGCCGCATCAAATCCGGGTCCATCGACCTGACATCTGCCCCAAACCACCGTGCCCCGCATAGTCTGCCTTCTCCGCCTCCCGGGGCCGCTGCCCCGACATCCACCACATGCATGTAGACCTCGATGCCACATATCCTGGGCATCATGCAGCCTAGCTGCCTAAGAGCACCGCCTGCAGACCACGACCACCGGACCAACACCGGCCCGGAACCGTTGTTCCGGCATGCCCTCCTAGCCAAGACGGTAAGGAAAGCCGTCATCACTAGATAGGGCCTCGCCACATTGCCGGGACGCCTGGGAGACCCATCGTCAGCCTTGCCAAACGAGGCGATCACCCTGTCGCTCCAATGGCCTAGAGCGGGCACCCTTGCAACGCCCTTCCATAGCCTGCCTCTTGGACCGCCGTTGGCGTGCCATGTTCCGGGACCGTCACCCCGGCTTCCTCTGCCCCGCCAGGGCTAACAGCCGGGAGCCCCGACGAGCTATCGTCCGGGGCAGCCGCCCCAGCGTCCATGGATGCACCACACACCCCTCTGACCTTGAGCCAACCTCGTGCCGATCCACCATGCATTCCCTAGTCACGATCACCATCGTTAAGGCCACCACCCGACGCACCATTCAGCCACGTCCAGCCAGTGTCGTCCACACCACCTACCCCAACCACAAGACCAGTCACAACCTCCTAGAAGGAACTACCATCGCCGTGTCGCGCCCCGCTCACTAGAACCTGCACCCTGCCACCATATGGAGGTCAGATTCGACGCTCGGAACCAACCAATGCCTACTATTCCGACAAGCAGGGGCCGCCGTCGCCTCCAGGAGCCCACACTACCACGTCCGTAGCAATCCATCGCTGCCGGGAGTTTGCGCCACCACACGTTTGTTGCCAGATCTGGCGTCAGGCCAGATCTGCAAGCAAGGCGAGTTGTGCAACCTCACCAACCACCAGAAGCCCAAGGAGGACGTTGACCGACACAAGGGACCGCCTGGGAAGGATGCGAACTACAGAGCCAACCGCTGGGAAAGGACACCGCTGAGGCCCACCAAGGAGAGACGTCATTCTCTTGACCTTGCTAAACATCGAAGCAACTGAGAAGACCCACCCATCTCCTTTAGAGGCAGGTCCTGCTGCCATCGCCGGTGGCCGGTTGTGTCGGTAGCGAGGGGAGGCGGGGTAGGGGGTGCTCGGGTGTAAGGAGGTGGTCGACCTTGGTGTCCCCGCGAGAGTGACTTGGAAGGTAGCGTTCGTGTTCTCACCATAGTTTTTTTTTCTAAAACAAAGCCTTAACTATTAAGACTCTCTTTGAAACAAAGGGATTTCTGAGGTAAAATGAAGAATTGCAATCATAAGAAAAATTTCTATCCATGCCTGTTGGATCATAGGATTGCACTAAAGGAAGTTCATAGGATAATTATTTTTCCATACATTTTGAAGCAAACCAAACATGAGTTCTAAACTAAGGAAAATTTTTCTTTGAGAGTTCCAATGCATCTTCTCTCTTTCGCTCTTCTTCTCTCCCTAGCTAAGTAACGCCTAATCTCAACATGCCTGCATTTTTCATATGACATTCCAATCTTGTGTTCTTAGATTTCTGGTTTCCAAAGAGGCCTTTCAAGGGATTCTAGAGTTGAGGGATGAAATCTAGACTTTGACAAGTCAACAAGTGCAAACCATATTTTTTTTCTAACTTATATAACTAATAGCAATAGTACTTTGTCAAAGCTCTATCATACGGATGTGCCTGCCTTCTGGCCAGTGCAAACAACCCCTAGACCCGGCATGCTTCAGGGGAGGAACCATAGATAGACACCGTGTGGGAGCCCAGGAGATAAAGAAGCCAAGCAAACTAGTGCATCTGTCTTTCTCGTGGTCATGTCAGCCTCTGCTCTCACACTCCCCACCGTGGCTCCTTTGTCCCAACCTCCTCAACACCGTGCTCCATCATGTCCACTTGTGCTGCTTACCACAAACCAACTCGTAGCCGCACAACCCGTACAACCGTTACCTGCGGAACCGACCAAACCCTAGTTCTAGATCTCTTGAAATTTGGATTACAAAATTTTCAAAATATTAAAATTTTCATTTCATTGTTAGCCAATTCAAGGCTTTGAATTTTCTCATTCCAATTTCTATGATTTTTTGGGTGATCATACCTGAAGCCAACCCAAACCAAAGCCCATCCGATTTGAGCCTTTATACCAGCCCTATCGATCGGCACAACCCGACCCATCTGGCCTAATCGACTAAAATAGGACGTCCTTTTGCCGAGCAAGGCTAAGCCCAGCTCGGCCTGCAAACACTTATCTGTAGGGCCTAGTGACCCAGCCCACATCCATGGATCTGATCTCCCAACTATTCTGGGCTCCGTCATATTCTCGGTCCAGCCGGATCGCACACTCGCAGGCCGCTCTCCTCCTCCCCTCCCATCTCCCTTTCGCCCCCCACCGCTCCGGTGTACGGCTCCGACGCGATGGCCGCCCCACTCCGGCGGGTCCTCGCCTTCCCCGGCCGCGCCCTCCTCTCGCCTTCCCCGGCGCGGATGATCTCAGCGGAGGCCTCGGACTCCCTCGTGGAGATCAAGCCCGGCGAGATCGGCATGGTCTCCGGCATCCCCGAGGAGCACCTCCGCCGCAAGGTAACGTTCCAGGGTCCTTCCCTGCTTCACGTTCGTCGCAGTGGATTCATATCTCGTGGATCCGTATGGGAATCTCTCGAGATGTTCGGGCTTCAAGTTTGTTCGGTATCGAGGCGTTTGTTGTGGTTGGAGTTTGGATTTCGGAGTGGATAGAAATGCGAATTTAGTGGTGATATTGTACTGCTAATTTGGTTTCAGCTGTGGTGAAGAGGACTGTGTGGGAGGTTGGGTTCCCCCGCATAGATTATGCCAATCCAATGACGACGTGGAGCAACTGGGTTAGATCATCTTTGTTGGGGCATTCGGGTAGAGAGAGGTAGAGGGCAGCATAACCCCCTGCTTCCTATAACTTTGGTTAAATGACCCTGGTTTGCTTTGTTTTTTCCCCATAGTGTGGACTTGGAATAGTTTGCTTTGTTCAATGTGCACGGTCATGACATGAGTTATATGTTTGCTTTGGAAGATGTTTCTAATGGGAGTTGACGGTTTTGGGTTAGAGCTGTGCGATTTTGGAGCTAACAGTTTGCTGGAACGTATGTTAATCATCCAACTATCAGGAGGACCGGTGCTAAAGCCTAAATATCTGTCGAGCTAGTTATTTTAATATACACCAAATGTGAACTTGTGAAATCAAGGCTGAGATAAAATATCTGAACCCGTGGTTGGATTTTATAGGAAATAGTTTGCTGAATATATAGTGTGCTATGGCTGTCCTGATGGTGCCATAATCAACTACATGGTGATGTGGTATACCCCTTCATATAGAGAAGTCCTAATCACTGAATCATATTTAGCTCAGTTCTCTTGGAGATGGCATGCTGAGGAAATTTGGTTGCAGTAATGCTTGAAGCTCGTGAGTAAAAAAGGCCATACTTGGAGTCTTGGAGGATCACATATCAGTATCAGATAATATTCGTTTTTCAAGAAATTCAAAAAGATACATTTCATAAACTTAATTACATGTAAAGAAAGATGAAACCAATGGCAATGTAGTTCTCAAATTTAAAGCCGTTTTTATTGGACTTTTCTAGCACTGCTCTGTATGCATTATTGTATTTACCTCCCAAAATGCACTAGCGGCCCATCGATAGTTTCCTTTTAATTGTTAGCCATGTTTCATTTTAATTTCAACAAAATCAGCTCTGTGGAACAGTTAGATCTGTAAAAATATGGTACACCATAAAGGTTTCACTTCCTCCAAAAATTGTTCTTTGATTCGGTTCTTCCTTTGGTGGTTTTGTTGCTCTATCTTTTTGTTGTACATTACACTTGTATATTTTGTTGGCAGTAAACAAACCCGTTATAGTTTTTTTGCTTTGTCATACTTGACTATATGGTTTGATCATTATTTTGAATCTGACCATGCAGTTCATTTTCAATGATTCCTGTCTAGAGGTCTTCATAGGGCATGTCATGTGTGCCTGTGATGAACTGCGGACAAGATGTCTAAACGGCAATAAGTCCTTTGTAGTTTCATTAGAGAGTGAGGCCTGGAACGTATTCTGTTTTGATAATTGTTGGCACACAATCTAGAGACCAGGTTTGAAAGGATGAGGCAAAGTGGACAGATATGTAAACTATCTGGATGTATGCTGTCTTTTGTTCTTTCGATTATTCAATATGTACATTTAACTTGCTACTTGGGAACCTTTTTTCCCCTTCTTGAATGGTCACATTAAATGGCAATAAGTTCTTTGTAGTTTTATTAGAGAGTGAGGCCTGGAACGTATTCTGTTTTTGATAATTGTTGGCACACAATCTAGAGACCAGGTTTTAAAAGGATGAGGCAAAGTGGACAGATATGTAAACTATCTGGATGAATGCTGTCTTTGTTCTTTCAGTTATTCAATATTTACATTTTAACTTGCTACCTGGGAACCTTTTTCCCTTTCTTGAATGGTCACATTAACCTTGTGAATTGGCAGGTTGTAATCTATTCACCAGCTAGAACTGCATCTCAGCAAGGTTCAGGCAAAGTCGGGAAGTGGAAAATCGACTTTATGTCAACCCAAAAGTATGTTTCTTTTGTGCTTTTTTGGTTCTTCTTTTCTTTCTCACGAGTCATTCATCCCAAAGCCTGTGATGTTGTTAGATGGGCTACCTCAAGATGCATGGAATTAAAACAAATTGCCTCATATAAATTTAACCTTGATTGTATTCACATATTAGCTTCCAAGGAGACTAAAACTAGAAGTCTGCTATGTTAATCACAAACTAGTGCTCACATGAGACAGTCAAATACTATTGGTGACTGAACTACTAGCTGCCTGCTGGATTGTGCAGTTAGATTGTAGTTCTAACTAATTTCAGAATATCATGGTCGTGCAGTTTTGTATTGGATAACTAAAATGATGATCTTAGCTCAGCAGTGTTTTTTGCTCGTTCATTTCTTTATTGGTATGCTTTTTATGTTTTGTATGGTAGGTAATGGTATCTCATCGAGACACTCTTATATGATTCAATATATTTTTGGTTTTGTTGTTATATCTATTAATCCTGGAAGTGTTTTTTAGTAAAATAATAATAATCAGAAGTGCTATGCATCATATGTTCTCACTTGTCGTACTTAAAACAAGAAGCATATATGTGTGTGTTTGTGTATATATAACACTATCAATACCTATGTGATGTGATCCTGGGATCCCCGGTTAAGTAACAGCTCATCATGTGGCCTAATACCATAAAATGATGTAATAGGGTTTGGTTCCGCCAGCACACTGGATGCTATAACTGTGCGGTTTGACTTGTTATACCTTACAAGTAATTTTTGAAATCTTTGGGGTATTGCCATATTGAGGATAAAAAACTTCAGAAGGAATGCTCTTATGGATACGATGATCAATGGGCTGGAACTGCAGACTGCAGGCCATGTCTGTTTCTATAGGCTCATTGCAGCATACTTAAAATTCATGTAAAATATGCAGTCGCAAGATACAGAAATAATCTGGAAACTGCTACAGTTTATTTTTCTCCTTTTTTATTATTGTGGCAAATTTTAAACCAAGAAGGATGCATGCTGTACTCATTTGTACTGGATGTTTGGAGATTCCACCGATTTTATACCATGAAATCATGAATGCCCACAGCTGACGTTTCTTGAATTGATAGTGCATCCTTTTTTTATATGCCTCATGGTCATGGCTTGTGCAATTATTTTGTTTAGCTTGTTTACCACTCGTTTCTTCAAAGTAGATTTTGGTTAGCAAACTATTATACAATAAGTTACTGTTCCATTTTAGAATTCTTCCGTTTCTTTTGAGAAACTGGTTCTAACATTTGAATGCATGATAGGTGGGAGAACCCATTAATGGGATGGACATCTACTGGGGATCCATATGCTAATGTTGGTGAAGCGGGACTTACATTTGACAGTGCTGAGTCAGCAAAGGCATTTGCTGAAAAACATGGATGGGATTATGTGGTGGGTCTGCTTTTCCCATCCTGGCATTCTGTTTGCTAACGTCGACTTGGCATATTAGATATTCTATTCAGGAGCAACTTCAGGAATATGGGGAAAGATCAAAGCATGATTTAGTTACTCTTTTGAACATCTGGGATCGTTTGATTCTTGATTTTTAAAAATTTAATAGTTCAAACTGGGTCGCTCTTAATCTCATGGGGTTCCGAGTGCAAGTCAAACTAGATTAGGCCCATCTATGCACGTACAGATGGAGATATATTTCAAGCTAGTCATATATGAACTTCCATTTCCAGTAGTTGTGAACTTTGCTTAGATTAATTACCAAATAAATAGGTAGTTAGGTACTTTTCTGTGGCTACCTGTTAGTACCTCCTCAAAAAGTTTGCTGAATAACATTCTTATCTTGGTCAATTCGTGAAGAGCATAAGGTTGATTCTACCTAGTCTGAGAGAATACATTTTTTTGAAGACACATCATGTCACCATAACGTTTGCTCAATTAAGTCTCAGCTGAAATTCTTTTCTTTGCAAATTAGCTTGTGTCCATTTTGCCTTGCAATTTTTCATTTATGCCCAATGCCTTAAAGTTCTGTTTTCTGATTAAATTGCCAATATTAAATGTCTTGAAAAGAGTCTATTTATCTGTTATGTACCTTGGTCCACAACGAGGAGCTTGGGTAGGATAATGGTCTGAAGACCGGGGATAGGGCACTCGCTCTCAATAACCGGTGGGAAGGCTCGTCCCTGATGTGGAGGAGAGGCTCTGAGGCGTTGGGAACTTTTGATTGTTCCATTGCTTGATTGAAAGGATTACATGATGGCCCTTTATATAGGCTACTGACTTGATCCATAATCTGGATTACAACTCAACTTCTAACCGAACGACAACTCTTAGCTTCCTGACTGAGGGGGTGTTTGGTTGGGCTTTTCAGCAGCTTTTCACTGGAAAAAGCTGCAGCCCAACCAAACGGCCAGTTTTTTAGCAGCTTTTGCCAACGGTAGCTGTGGGCTTTGCAGTGCAAATTCAGCTGTTTGGAAAAGCTGTCTTCTGCCAGCTTTTTGCAATGTGTTGAAACTTCTGTGCTCATTTTACAAAATGCTATAGATGATTTGGATAAACCAAAAGCCATATGTTCACTTTCCCACAGCTACAGCAGCTTTTCCAGATAGCTAGCCAACAGTAGCTTTGTCAACAGCCACAGCCCAACCAAACAGGCCCTGAATTGGAATCTTCCTAATTTAAATTGTGTCTGTATAGACACAAAGACCTTAGATATCAATCATACAAGGATACTTACACCTGATTTGTTCATTTTCCTTAAGACTCTTTCCTATCTCTAAGCCAGCTATGCTATGCCTTTCTTAATGCACATGTTTGAGGCTACTGGCATAAATTCGTGCTGAACCCATGCTATTGCCGTTGCGGGCCTGCCACACAGCTGCTGCGCACAGGGCTAATATCCTTGATATGTTATATGTCTCTGAAAAGCCAAACCTTGCTTCTATTGACTTACTGTGACCTTGCCAGGGTGAGAGCTTATCTTCCTTTTTTGAAACCCATCAGGGTGAGAGATTATCATCTATAAGCTCACTCTATTGTTTCCAAATTTAGTGCTACTGGAAATTTTGGTGCTAAATTCATGTGGACCTTTTTTCCCCTAAAGTAAGCTGAAGCCCTCTTAATTTTTTTTGATAAATATCTATTTCTCGAGTAATATGTATTCTTGAGGTGGATCTCTTTGGGCTATGGTAAAGTATTCAATAACTTGTAATGTGCCATTTTTTTAATCTTTTCTGAAATGTGCCTTCCATATTTCTTTCAAAAATGAGACCCTATACTTAAACATACATTTTTGTGCAGGTTAGGAAACGGCACACACCTCTTTTGAAGGTCTGTATGTCCTACATATCCTTCATTTTGACTTGGTTAATGCATGCATCTTCCTATTTTACACAGTTAATTACTGTATCTTGCATCTCTATAGCTTTTGTAGCTGCACACACTTATTTGCTTTGCGGTTTAGCACCAATTCTTTTAACTTTGTTTGTGCTTAAATGTACCATGTCCTGATCACAGAATATGTACTTTTCAACATGTGCTTGCGCATGTTCTGCATTGTTTCACTAGATAGGACATACACGTAGCCTCGTCAGAAATACTTGACATTGAGTTGCAAAGAAGAAAAGTGAAGTAAATTCTGCTGGTAAAGAAAAAACACCTACCAATAAAAGAGGGCATGTCAATGAAACACTGGTGATAATTTTGATGCTAAGCACTACATTTGTGCTTAACATACGTATTACTTGGGCGTCAGCATGTTAGCACATGGCAGGCGTGATGTGATCCATGTTAGACATGATAACTCATGTCAATGCATTAGAATATGGGGTATGAAGGAGAGAGGTGGACGGGAGGTTGGTGTGCTACCTAGGAGGGGAGTTGGGTATTACCACTGTTGGAGAGGAGGACAATGGTGCCTGCTGGAAGAGTAATGAGTAAGGACCTGCTTGGGGTCTGGGGAGGAGATGAGGGAAGGAAATGTGAAGAAGGGCCGAGGGAGGAGGGGAAGTCCGCGTCTAACGGGTAGCCTGCTGCTGCTTGATTGTAGCACTGACCAAATTTGTTGACCTTCACATTTTTCATGTTTTCGGCAGACCAGCACTTCGAACTGAAATTGAAACTAGCTAGCCTCTGGTTCGAGTCTTTCATCATTTCTCAGGACTTAGAAGTCGGAGCTTTATAGAGAAAAGCCAAAATTGTCATCAATTTTAGAAGTGCATCGAATGTGAACTTGGCCAGAGTTATATCGTCCTCATCGACCCTTATCTTTTTGTTACTAGCAACTCGATGAGGACAAGCTAGTCAGTACTGGCTGCCATACTGGTTGAATTGATATGCCTACTGATGCAACGAGAACACTGTTTTGGCAGTTCTTTCACGGTGCGTGCATTCTTGCATATATCCTGCCAAGGATTTGACTTAGCTATCCCAGCTAATACTAATCTTTTGCTACGGATTTCTGTCCTTACCTGATGCCGTACTTCGGCTAACCCGATAATCTGCTGGGACGTGCATGATAGGCATTCGTAGATAGCAGTGCCCGTACAAATGCATGTCCAATCAGGTCATGGAGCTGGCTCATGTCAGTCTTGTAATGGGGCAGAGGGGACAGAATCAAACCACCTTTGACGAAAGATTAGACCACCTTTGTTAAAATATTCAAATTCAGGCTTATCCATTTGAATTGCTGGTGTAGTAGACAAGACCTAACCTTTATTATTTGTAAGATAGCTAGTGTGTTTCATGAGAAATAAATTTTCCCTGCATTTTTTTAATCCGTTTTAACATGCGCCGTTCAGATCGGTGCGTATTGACGTTATTGGCTTGTTTGTAATTAACCGTTGCTGTTAAATCATGCAGCCCAAAGCATACGCCGAAAACTTCAAGTGGAAAGGTCCCCCGAAGACGGAGCAAGCATGAGCTGTTGACTTTTGCATGTTGTGTGAAGACAATCATAAGATGTTTTCCCCTGCCTGTACTGTTTCTGATTTGATCAATATCTGTCGTGCAATATGAGCTAGAACATGTGTTCATCAAACGTGTAATAAGCACGCATTGCAACCGAACATAATACTCCTCTTATCAAAATGTTTGTTAATTGATTAGCCTACCTACACCCTATTTTATCATCATAAAGTTCTCATTCGCACAAATTCCTTCCTACTAAACTTGAGAAAACAAAATCGGTAATGTTGCTCTCTATTTGCTTAGCCCAGTCCATAAGAACATGCAGATGCAATCACCTGTCTGTGACTACGCTTTTGTCTATCCTGCCTTGTCCTAGCATGCAGATGCAATCACCTGTCGTTATCAAATGGAGTATAAGAAGCTGAGAACAAACCAACAGACGTGCAGTTTCGCTAAAGCACATGTCATAGTTTCCCTTGCATTCTCCAGTCAACATCATATGTACTTTAGAACTTGGTCATGCATGCATTCTATAAGACCTCGCAAAAGATGAAGCAGCTAATCTAGTTTACTACTACTACTAACAGGCATCTTAACCTATGGCCTATGCACTTGGTTTCGCACGCCTTAGATCTTAGTGTCCACAACAGGATGTATAAACTGCAGTGTCTCACGCGTCGCCGCTGTGGTGGCTGACAGATGCATCGGCGGTGCGAAACCTCCAGGCGAAGAGGTAGTCTCTGGACTCGCACTGCAGCCGGCTGACGTCGCACGGTGCATAGATGGAGGCCGATCTGCCGTCGCGCTCCCACTCGATCCTCGCCGTGCACGAGAATCCCCCGCGGGACGCCGGCAGCGTCGCCTGCTCTGTCACCACCAGCGCCACCTCGCCGCTAATCCTCCTTGACGCGGCGGCGGCCGCCACGGCGCCGAGCCACGGGCACTCGGGCGCCCCCACCATCTCCTTGTACGCGTCGTTCACCAGCCGGACGCGGTTGCTCGAGTCCGAGACTACCGCTGGGAGCGCGTCGGTCTCCAGCTCCGCCTCGACCTCTTCCCCCGTCTTCGAGGCGGCGGTGCAGCTCACGTCGACGGCGCCGTGGACGATGGACTCGACGTGGATGGTGGAGCCCACGGGACGCACCGCCCGCGGCGAGATGACCTTAGGCTCCAGCAGCTTCCGCAGCAGGTCGCGCTCCACGGGGACGTCCCTCTCCTCCTCCTCCTCCTCCTCTGCAGCCGACGCCACCTTGGGCGAGAGCCTCGTCAGGTCCCCGGCACTCCTGCTCGCCGGGGGCGAGAGCGATGGCAAAGGAAGGCATGCACTGCCCGGAACGACCACGGAGACATGCGCCCTCGTCGCCGTGGCTACCACCGCGTCAGTGGCCGCCGCGCACCGGAGCGGCGCCGGGTATGGCGCCCTCTTCCTCTTGGCAGCAGCCGCGGGCGGGGACACCGGCACGACGCCCGGGCGCCCTCGCTTCCTCGCCCGGCACGGCCTGCTCTGCAGGTGGCACAGCACGCGGTTCGTGGTGCCGTCCGCCGCCAGCGCCGGTGGCGCCGGCAGGGCGGGCTTGGGCGCGATGGGCCGGAACCGAGCGAGGATCTCGTTGGCCTTGACGGCCATGTCCGCGGGCTGCACCACGGCCATGGTCAGTGGAGCGAGTCGAGTAAGTTGACGGGGCGGAGAGCACGGCGTTGGGTAACGGTGCCGTGGGCGGGTTAAGAAGGCGGGGGCGGCCAATCGGACGGGCGCAGAGGGAGGGGCACGTGGGAGGGAGGGGCGGGGTACGTGGGCGAGCGGGCAGGGACGGGGACGACACGTAGGAGGAGGCGAGTCGCGGGGGCGCGCGCTTTGGAGGGAGTGGATTCCAGCCGCGTCCAGTGAGAGAGGCGTCAGGCGTGTGACGGGGGTCGGGGTGGGAGGCACGAGCTAGCGTGCATGCGGCTACGTGCGCCGGTCGCTTTTGGCCGCTTCAGCTCGCGCCCTCCCTCGTCTCCCGTGGCGCCTTCCGCCGCGGTTACTGGCTGGATGGCTGGCGCTCCATTACGGGGTATGGTGTGGGTGGGCCTCGTTAGGTCTCTTTGGCAGAAACTGCGACATTGGCCACCAACCAGCTCGTGGTAGCAGGTTAGTGCAAAGCACTTCACACTTTTCTTCTTTTGTACTTCTGAGATTTGTGCTGACATTGCTCTTTCTCTAGCATCATGCATGGTGTGCATGAGGCATGCATGTATGTACGTTTCTGAGATGTTTGTAGGAAACTATGGACCGAATAGGAATGTTCTAACTTGTAGTTCTGAGCTAGTTTCAC
The DNA here is from genome assembly GCA_019208055.1 of Stipa capillata. Taxonomy (NCBI): domain Eukaryota; kingdom Viridiplantae; phylum Streptophyta; class Magnoliopsida; order Poales; family Poaceae; genus Stipa; species Stipa capillata. The sequence goes on from JAGXJF010004414.1 coordinate 65,473, forward strand.
CATCCATATACTCCTATCTGGCTGCTCACCATAACTACCACCAGACCGCCTAACGTTGATATATCTGCACATGCTGTTGATGATCAATTTATTTGTTGAAAGGACCGTTGATGACTATAGCGTATAGACTTCACGGGTACATACAAATTTGTGAGAGTAATCCGATTATCTAACTAGAGCACCAAATGCTATCGTCCAACGAATTAAAAGCTGGTGACGAACGGTCTCAATCACGTGTTGCACAACGAGACCGGACTACAACGCTCGCATACGTCGGATGGATCGTCCATTTCCTATCCAAGGTCAGGTCCAACTCTAGACAAAACCATGCAAACGGAGTAGTACATTGGAGAACGGAGTACTGATACTTACGGTTATCAAAGCGGTAGAAACAGCTGGTATCACGTAGTACTCCTACAGGCATCGGCAGACACGCATATACTCCACTCCTTTGTACACGAAACATCACCGCCCAAAGTACTACACGTGGAACAAGCATGTCCTACTGTTCCTCTCTCCCCACCAGTCGAGAGCCAAAACTATTTTAAAACCCCGTTTCTGCATGCACGGCATGTGCTGCGTGCCGTGGCGAGCGGACAGGAAGGTGGCGCGACGAGTGGCGGCGCGGCTATTGGCGGGCGCGCTGCAGCTTGCGCAGGCAGGCAGGCCGCATGCACGACGCTCCCGCCCGGCGAGTGGCGGGTCAGGGAGAGGAGAGGAGAGGAGGAGAGGAGAGGAAAAGGAGCGCGCGTCGCGAGGCGCGGCTCGGCTGCGACGGCCCCGCTGCGCTGCGGCATGCATGATTCGGTGGCGGTGCTGCTGCCTGTGCGCTGCGGTCCAGCTGGGTCTCTGGCGCCACTGCGAGTGACGCTACCGTTAATGATGCCTTGCTGCCACATGCAATATATTCATGCTTGCGTGCCATCGTGTGCACAAGTGACGAATAATAGATCCCCAGGATTTCGCTCGTAGATGTGTATATACATTTTCTTTTTGGAACATCGGATTTGTGGAGACTTACATCAGCTTTATTAATTCGTTGGGTGAAGAAGAATATTTTCCGAGAGGCGAGAGCTGTTTGCAGCTTTGCTGCATGGCAAGCTGGCAATTTCTTGCGGCTAAGGAGAAGAATTTTTTTTAGGAACGTTTGGGCCAACTCGACACATGTATGTAATGTCTGGGCCATTTGCTAACTCTGGGGCCTTAGCGAAATGCATGCTAAGCTGTGCATGCAGTCCAATACAGTAGTCGGCCGAGCCCATTTTCGTGCTTCTTTCTGCAGCTGCGGAGCCCCAATTAACTGCAGGTCTGCAACTACGCGCCAATTGTCTTCCCGAAACAAGGAAAAATGACACATTTAGCTTTTTGATCATGGTCAATAGCAAAAATGGCTCAGGACCGAATGCAACGACGAAAATGACTCCGCGACGAGCCAGACACGCGCCGCGTGGCGCCTGTCGCGGCGGGCGAGGGCGACTCATCCTGTCGTGGCCGGCAGACGCGATAGGCCGTGGGACCAACTGGGCACGCGCGACAGCAGGTAGGTAGCGTCGGGCGGGAGCGACCGGAGTTATCGCTCCTAGCGACCGTGATTGGGGCATGCGGCGATGGGACAGGTCCTCCTGTCGCGCCCGGCGAGGGCGACAGGCGGGACTGCTCGATGAGATGCGACGCGACACTCCCTGCTTGGCTTTGGCAGACGATGAGAGCATGGGCTGAATTCTTTCCGCATGCGGGAATCTCTTTTCCCTTCAAACTCTCACGCGAGCCCCCTTTTTTCCCTTCAAACTCTCACCCGAGCCCCTCGGGACCCTCTTCGGCAGCCCATTTCTCCCTCTCCCGCAGTGCTCCTCACTTCTCTTCTCCCATCTCCTGCACTCTTCTTCTATCTCCTATACTCTTCTATTCTTGTGCTGGTCCAGATAGCAAGAGAAGTAGAAAGAAGAAGAAATATTGGTAAGTAAAGTAAAAATTACCTTTTCTTTTAGTAGAATATATTGTCGATCAAGAGAAAAGCTTTAACATGAGGTATTTTATTTTGTACATGATAGTAATAATTAATTGTTATGTTAGTTGAAAATTAGCTAAATGATAATATTTGACATGTTATTAAACTTTAGTGTGCTGTTATTTCATGTCACATATTTGTTATGGACAACTATAGTTAATGGTGGCTTAGATAAAAATTGGTTAAATTTTGTGATTTTGTCAAGTGTGTTGATATTGAAATGATTAATATTAGGAGAAGAGGAGAAGAAATGGCGTAATTAGAGTAGAAATCAATGGTTCTCATCGTACAACAAATTTTAGATGAAGTGAGAAGCCTCAAATTCAGGTAAATTTTTGTTTTTGCATGATAATAATGATTAGTTGTTATGTTAGTCCAAAATTAGCTAAATGATAATATTAGACATGGTTGTGATATTTTAGGGCCCTGTTATTTCATGTTATATATTTGCTATGGACAACTATACTTAATGATGGCTTATATATAAATTAGTTAAAATGTGTGATTTTGTCATGTGTGTCGATATTGAAATGATTAATATTAGGAGAAGCAGATAGAGAGAAGAGGAGAAGAAATGGCGTAATTGGAGTTGAAATCAACAGTTCTCGTCATACAAAATTTTTTAGTTGAAGTGAGAAGCTTGAAGTTCATGATTTTTTTTGCATGATAATAATGATTAGTTGTTATGTTAGTACAAAATTAGCTAAATGATAATATTAGACATGGTTGTGATATTTTAGGGTTTTGTTATTTCATGTTATATATTTGCTATGGACAACTATACTTAAGGATGGCTTAGATATAAATTAGTTAAAATTTGTGATTTTATCATGTATGTCGATAGTGAAATGATTAATATTAGGAGAAGAAGATAGAGAGAAGAGGAGAAGAAATGGCGTAATTGGAGTTGATATCAACGGTTCTCATCGTACAAATTTTTTTAGTTGAAGTGAGAAGCTTGAAGTTCATGATTTTTTTTGCATGATAATAATGATTAGTTGTTGTGTTAGTCCAAAACTAGCTAAATGATAATATTAGACATGGTTATGATATTTTAGGGTGCTGTTATTTCATGTTATATATTTGCTATGGACAACTATACTTAAGGATGGCTTAGATATAAATTAGTTAAAATTTGTGATTTTGTCATGTGTGTCGATATTGAAATGATTAATATTAGGAGAAGAAGATAGAGAGAAGAGGAGAAGAAATGGCGTAATTGGAGTTGAAATCAACGGTTCTCGTCGTACAAAAATTTTTAGTTGAAATGAGAAGCTTGAAGTTCAGGTAAATTTTTTTTGCATGATAATAATGATTAGTTGTTATGTTAGTCCAAAATTAGCTAAATGATAATATTAGACATGGTTGTGATATTTTAAAGTGCTGTTATTTCATGTTATATATTTGCTATGGACAACTATACTTAATAATGGCTTAGATATAAATTAGTTAAAATTTGTGATTCTTCTTTTTCCATTACACTATTTCGGAAACCTAAGGACTCGATCGTATGGATATGGAAAATACAGGATTTCCGATCCTAGCGGGAAAAGGAGTGATACTAAAATGATTAATATTAGGAGAAAAAGATCTGAGAGGACTTTGTTAACATATATTTAGGTTCTTGAGTTCAAGCAAATTATTAGGGTTTTGAGTTCAAGCTAATATTTAGTAAACCTACTTCATGAAATGACATGCAACACATCAACTATATTTGCATGTTGAATTACATGTTGGAGAAGCAAAGATTCATCATGGAGAAGGTTGTATTTAAAATCTATTTCATGTATACGTAGGCACGACGAATCAGTTGTTAGTGTTCTATGGTGGAAACATAATACGAGATGGGCCTTCCGGGCTAGATCTGTCGCAATGCCAATACAAGGTTGCACAAATTGAAGGGCTGGAGAAGATAAGCCTGTTGGACTTGAGGAGGTGCATACGCCGTGAGTTCGATCGAGAGACAGCGCGCAAGAAACTTGTAATTGAGGCAGTAACGTGTAGGAGTCCGGATGAAGGGTTATCTGACCCATTCTGGGAGCTACACAAGGTGACGGCAATGCATCATGGGCTGGGTACATGCGTCTTGTAAGCACTTCTGGAGCCGCGATGTACGGCCGACCGATGGTGTATGTTAAGTTTGTTGAGAGGCCCCTATTGTTGATGGGTGAAGAAGGCTGCAGTGCAGTTGGAGAGGGATAACTTGCTGTCATAGAAGGAGTAACTGAAGTAGTGACAAAGGGCAATCCCATGGCGGTTCAAGATCAGTTTATCATGAACAAAAATGCTGGTACGTTTTGGTCGAGTCGTATCGACTGCTATGAAATTATACCTAACATGATGAATGAGTTGGATGACGATGAAGAGGCCGACGAAGAATCCGATGATAGTGCAGAGGGAGGGGGTGGTGGTCCTACTCAAACAGCGGTAGTGGCAGAAATGGATGAACTGAGTATAAAACGCCTAGCCATCTCGCAGGAGGACAACTCGCACTGGGGTTTTGATGACTCCATGCTCATGATTGGACAGCAATTCCCAAGCAAGCATGCCATGCAAACGGCCATCTCTAGGCATGCCATCACCATCAGTCGAGAGTACAGAACAACAAGGTCAAACCCTACAACTTTGAAGACCGTATGCACACGTCCGGGTTGTCCAAGAAGAGTCCGTGCAACCCAAGGAGTAAGGACTATGAAGAATTTTGAGATAACGGTGCTCATAGATCACACATGTGAGCTATCTGAGTTGTTGACACAACACCGCAATGTCAGTGCTGCATATGTGGCGAAGAAAGTGTACCACCTAGTATCAGAGGATATAACGGTGGGCCCAAAGGCACTTATGTCGGATGTGGCTGATGCAATTGGGTTTCCAATCAGCTACAACAAGGTCAGAAGAGCTAAACAGAAGGTCATAGAGAGGATGTTCGGGACATACGAGGATGGGTATAACTATGTCCCAAGAATGCTCCATCAGATAGCAGAAGCAAACCCTAGTACTTACATAAACAAGCTTGATAGGCCACATCCGGATGGAGTACCCGGTCGTTTAATACTCGATCGTGTATTCTAGGCGTTCAGTCAAACTATAGAGGCATTCAAGTTCTGCCGACCGGTACTCTGCATGGATGGTACATTCCTCACGGGAAAGTACAAGGGCACGCTACTGGTAGCTGTCGCAACGGATGCAAACGATCAAGTCCTTCCAGTTGGTTACGCAATCGTTGAGAGCGAGAACGCGGATAGCTGGCTATGGTTCCTTGTGAATCTAAAGACGTCAGTTGTGCAAGATAGGCCTAACGTGTGCATCATAAGTGATCGTAATGCTGGTCTACTGAATGCAATCAACACATTGAAGAACACTACTCCAGCTCCTTATAGGTGGAGTGATCTTGAAAGCAGGTGGTGCATGAGGCATCTGGCAGCCAATTTCTTCACTCGCTTCAAAAGTAATGATTTGATGAAGACTTTTAAGAAGATGCGCATGCAGAATCAACTAAGAAAGTTTCAGGTCATTTGGGCAGCACTTGAGACCGCAACAGCATCGTATAGTGGTCAGTCGCAGGGGGAGGAACATCAAACAGTGCATCCTAATGCCGGATCGAGTAGGAGAGTTAAGACTCTATCTGAGTGGATTGCCTGACATGCTCCTGAGGTAGAAAAAATGGTTCCTGGCTCACGATACGGATGGCCGAAGATATGGCATAATGACAACAAACATGTCAGAAGCTTACAATGGCGTGCTTAAAGGTGTTTGGTCTTTCTTTTCAACTTAAATAACCCCGCATTTTCGTACTTACAGGACATGGCGTTATTGCCTGAATTACTTAAGCCACGGTATGACGAGTAACACAGGTGCCAGTGTTGGCTAGCGGGTGGCATTAACATTCCAACAACCTTCAATCTTAGGGGACCTAGGACGCACTGAGATTTAGACGAGCGGTTTGTTCCACGTCTTCGGACAAGTGGACTTCTGCCATTTGCTAGGATGCTATCCATAGGCCGCTCTTTCACTCTTGACGCATCTCTTTTGTTCACTCTAGTCGATAGGTGGAGACCTGAGACTCACACTTTCCACTTTCGTTGGGGAGAGATGACGGTGACTCTTCAGGATGTGTCCATGATCACTAGTTTGACCATAAGAGGAGAGGCAGTTGTTCCACCACCTTGGAGAGTTGACTGGAGGGAGCACTTGGGTGCGAGATTTGGTGTTCAGATACCCATAACAGACAAGGGTGTCGCCGCACGAGGTGTGCCTCTCCACTGGCTTAGGAGGTTTGAGACGTGCTTAGAAGGGGCCACTGATGAACTTGTGAGGACCCACCCTGTTGCGTACTTGTTGTTCCTCTTTGGTTGGCACATGTTTCCGACCTCACACGGAAATGTATTTCATCCAAGCTACATCCACCTAGCTGAGTCTTTGGCTGATGCCCCGCTCAACGCGATCCCCTAATACAGCTGGGGATCTACAGTGCTCAGTGCTCTTTACCGGGGTTTGTGCGATGCCTCACAGCACAGGAAGGCCAAAGAACCAATACTAAATCTCTGTCATACCTTACTTTAGTTATGGTCTTGGGAGCACTTTTCAGTTGGACGGCCACAGATCACGGATCCGGTCCACCCATACCCCGTAGGCGAGGAATACAGCAGTGGCCCCACTATGGGGACTGGGTGGACATATGCCACGCTAGCATGGGTTCGGGAAGTGTCGGCCAGGTGCTACATGTTCTACCACCAGGAGTTCGAGATGTTGCACCAACATGGTGTCATATGGTTCCCCTAGACATGGTGTCATATGGTTCCCCTAGATAGAAGATCATATAAACAGTGTCGTGCCTGTAGGGTTGTCCAATAAGTGCTTCATGGATAGGCAGCTCTGGTTGACAACTTCGCACTTGGTATTCTCACACATGGTGGAACCGTATTCACCGGGGCGTGTGATGAGATAGTTTGGTCTCTTCCAAGAGGTCCCCCCTCCAGCTAATAGAGAGCTTGCAACCAAAGTTCATGAGTAAGTCGTAATTGAACTTCATAAATATTTTAATTTATTTATTATGCTCTTCATAATAACCTTTTTCCTGCCATATTTGTGACACAAGCAGGACAGAAAAGGCAAAGAGGACGGCGATTGGAGGGAGGTGCAATGCGTATGGAAGGACACATGGGATAACAGGGCTGCACTTGAGGTCACACGGGAAGAACGGTAGATAAGTTTCTTCTGTGGGCACAATTATGTAACTGTGGATGATTACAATATGAAGTTATATGCAGGCCGTACGACGAGCACACTTATGATGAATACTTACGCTGGTATGTGCCGAGGACATGCACTAGGCTCACTTCTACTCCACCAGAGAGACCAGCTTCTGTCACGCATTCAGAGCAACTACGGATAGGGATGGATCAGCATAGAGCTTCGGTTCGTGATGACACGTTAAGAAATCATATCAATTGTGAGTTAGGTATTTAAACCCTCAAGTACATGGCGATCTTTTCGTGCAGTTTGATAGGGCGGTGTGCATCCAGGATACTGCCGCCTCCATCATTCACACAAGCCATAATCAGGATCTGTCACGCCCTGATTTTTCCAAACTTACATAACAACATATTACCGCAGGTAGTTAGGGCATTCCCAAAAGACATAAACTCAATACACCTAAATCAGCCACACACGCACTATATACACGCATAAACCCAACGTACCATATACACCGTATACGTCGATACCTCTGCGGCACCATGCAACCAAGTAGTCCCAGGCCAAGACAGGAGACTTTTCGAGAATTTCCATACCCTCATGTCACCTTGCCGCGCCCCGGAACCCTAGTTCCAGCCCCGACCCTTTTATTCCCAATTAAATTCAATACCTGCCTAAACCCTAATCATGAGATCTACCACTCCTCGGCCCTTCCAAAAATTCTAGAAAAATTCATGGGACAACATAATAATATTCACAACTCAAACACAACATAAAATAAAGATGTTCAGTTCAAAAATATTTGCAAATTAAAATAATTAAACTTAGGGCAAAAAGTAGCATTGTACTACAACCTATAGAAATAACTCCCCAAAAATTCTAACAAAATTCCACAACGATCTTCGCATCACCAGGAGTCCAAATATACCAAGACATGGGCATGCCTAATTCAACAATTTGGAATGACTGCCATCAACCACCTGGGCGCAAATCCTTCCGCCGCATGAAATCACGAGTAGACCATAACCAAAAGTTATCAAAAACCACGTGGGACCTCTTCTTGGTTTTCCAAACACAGCTAACCCCATGAATTACACTGGCAGCATCACGTCTCATCATTTCCAGTGAACCTAGACCCATGGCAAGCACCGGCATTTATGAAAACCTAACACCCGCACTGTTAGTCGGTGCCAAACACCACTATTTTCCTTGAACATGTGCTCAGGAATCTCTGCGACGTAGCCACACATGGCAATCCTCACTGGGATGCCCCGTGGCGCAGCATGCCACCCTGGGCGTGCCCTGGTCAGGCATCGGCATGCCACAGGGAGCATTACCGCTCCGACCGTCGCTCCTACCACGTGGACCGCTGAAGGAATCGCCGTCCACCTCGCCGCCTGGCTCCACGTGCACTCCTCTTGATCCCTCCCCATCTCACAGTGGCCATGGCTTGTCTCCGAGACGTTCCATCCCGCACCCGAGCTGGCCACAGTGATCGTACCCCGCGCCGGCCGTCGTTCTAAGCCAAGTCGACGCCCCGCCGCGCGCCACGCTGCCCCGGATTCCCTCTGACCTATCTCCTTCATGCTCGGTCACCTCCCGCTCTACTATAGCCACAGCAGCGCTAGCAGCTCGGAGCTGTACCGCCATTGAGCTGGGACGAAAGCGGCGGCCACCGCTAGCCACCTCGCCGCCAGCCTATATAAAGGCAACCCAAGCCCCTATCTCTTCCCAAGCGACCTCCCCTTTTCAGCGCCAAAGCACTAGCACTCGCCGCTTTCCTTGCTGACTCGAACCTCGTCATAGTGCATTCCGAGAACCCCGCCGCCTCTGACTCGGCTCAAATCCTCACAATCCGAGCTCCAGAAGCAAATCAACCCGCATTAGTGTAATCCCTACCTCCTCTTAAGCCGATCCCCCTCCGCAATCTTGCTCAAGACCCATTCTATCAACAAGCCCCAAAATCCCAGAGGAGCTCGGCACCAGCGTCCTCCCCTCCGGTCGGAGCAGCTGAAGCAAGACGCGGGATTCAATCTTCCTTATACGGACCCGAAGCCAGGTGAGCGGCAGTCCATGACGTGTGGGCCATGGTTGGAGGCGAGACCCACCCCAATAAGTGGCCGCGCCCTTTGCTGCTCTGTCTTCCCCCTTAGAAGGCGTATTCACCCCAGAGAAAGCGTAAAGCTCTCTGGAAAACCAGTCCAGAACCGGTTTCATCTGTGTCCGGCCGGTTCGGGCACTTCATGACCGGTTTTTGCAAAAATCTTTCTGGTTTTGGAATCTCCAGAGAAAAACCAAACTTTTATCTTCACAGAGCTCCAAATTTTGAAGATATTTTATAGCATAAATGATGGGGTTTATGTTTAGGGCTATTATTTCTTTCGATCAACATATACCAGGCATATGTCCCTCCTTGGAACAGCCCCAGGACAAGTTTTTCCACCCTAACCAGAATGCCCACATGTCCCTAGTGCGCACTATTATCCTTAGGACAATAGGTTTTTGAAGTGCAACCTTAGTAGCATGATCTCGTTCCGATCAGAAGCACCGTCATTTTATGCGACGTATATGCATATACCCCTTGCCTAGAGCATTCTTTGTGCTCGTAAACTTAGGCTCTAAAACCCCGGAACCTTACCACTAAGGTAAGCCCTCATATACTCACCCTATCCTCCGTCAGATTGTGCTCAGTCTTTTCAGAATCCTAAACCCTAACTCGACCAAAAACCCATATTACCTCACCTTGTTAACATCACCCCTCTTTTGAACATGCATTAAGTCTGGTTTATTGAAGTTGTTTTGGATTGCTTCTTATTCGCCGATTTTTCGACGTGTAGTTGACGGAGTGAGGTACGTGCACGAGAAGGAGCCGGAGTCACCCCCACGACAGGAACAAGCACAATCAAGTTGAATCCCATATGTGCGAAATTTTAATTATTTTGTTTACGAAATTTGCATGCTATGTGGATATCAACGATATTTTATGTAGACCTAGGTACACCCGATAGCTGCACATGACCTAGGTCTGAATATCTGATTCTTTGTAACCCTAGGTATATTAGTCGGTGGTCCTGCGACCGACGAAAGTATTAAGGTTATAGGCATTAGCCAAGCTTAGACCTGCCGTAGTTAAAAACTGAATTTTTGTTCGAATATCATGAATTCCTTGGGACATGGGAAAATAAAACCCTCGGATAGCATGTGTTATCCGCGGTGGCATTTGAAAGAAATGGTTGTCAAAACCCAAATAAAACTGGAGATGATTTTGATTCGGGTGAGAATGCTAAGGGTAGCTCGGGGTTGTAGAGTACCTGATGGTGGCATAGTCGTCCGGGACGAACATGGATCAAGAAATGGAGTCTTGCTCGAATCAGTTAAGGACCGAGCCTAAGTGCCGCTAAACCAGTTCCCTCACCGTACATCCACATGTCCTTTATGGGAAAGACTTGGCTTGGTACCCCAGCAAGTATTAGGGTATGGACCCGTGGGAAGTAAGAAGCATGTGCTAGGTGGTTAAAAGTCCTAGAGATCCCCCATCGCTAGGTGTTGGGTTGTTGATACGACACAAAGGTGGGAAGTCCCATTTTCGGGGTCCGGGACGTGAAAGTTGGGTCAACCACCTAGCGGGTCCAGCCCTAGTATGGAAGCGGGTGAAGGCTTCGTTGTAATAGCCCTGCCGATACACCTCGTGAAGTGTATTCGTTAGCGCTCGACAACAAGGGGGACTTACATCTTGTGGGTAAAGCCGTACAACCTCTGCAAAGTGTTAAAAACTATTCGAATAGTCGCGTCCTCGGTCATGGATATGAACTGGTAAGGCCACACACTGGTTAGACTGAGTTTTGTTTGTGAAAGCGTGGGAAAGGGACTAAGGACGTGGGCATGACGTGTCCACAGGGTGCAATTTACGCTACACGGCTGGTAGCAAGGAATTGCAGGATAAGGAGGCTAGTCGTACTGTCCGAGACAGTACGGGCTGAGCATTGAGATAAGTGGAGGCTAGCCGAACTATCCGGGATAGCACAGGTTGAGCAGTGAGTTGAGGAGGCTGGCTGTACTATCCGGGATAGTACGAGCTGAGCAATGAAATGAGAAGGCTAGTCCTACTGCCCGGGGTAGTATGGACTAAGCTATCACGAGAAATAAAAAGGAGGTAGCCGGGTCTACCTCAAGAGAAGTTTTGTTGCTTTAAATTACTCTGATTTACAAAACTGCTTTGGAATCTACTATTCTCATTTTTACATTGAAAACTTATATTTCCGCACGACAAGCAACTTAGGATAGAGCTGTTCTTTTGAAACAGACCCTGCATGCTATATTGCTGTATATTCCTCCTGTGGGAATAGCTTGCGAGTACATTCAAAGTACTCACCTGGCTTGTTGATATGGCCAGATGAAGAAGAGTTCAACTCCGACGATAATGATAGCGACTACGAAGGCTTAGGGCGCTTCCCCCAGTCAGTTGCCTGTGGTTAGGCATATTGATGGGCTATCTATCACACTTTTTATTTCCGCTGCTATTTTAATTCGGCCAATAGGCTCGTTATGTGAACTATGACCTTATTGGTTATTGTGTAATAAAGAACTCGGTATTGTATGACGATGTTATCAAGTTCTGTGTGTACTGGCTACTTATCATGGGACCAGTACAGATAACACAGGGAAGTATCCGGCTTAAAAACCGGGTACGCCACATGATCCCTCCCTTATACAAAAGGTGAAGCAAATGTATGAAGATGCGAAGGGTATTTTGAAGAATTTGAGATGCGGTCGATCCGATGACATAATACCGGGTGCTTTCAACATGCCAGAGCTGAGATCCGCGCGTCCAAGTGAGGCACGATCAAGCCTGGCCTGTCCAAGTGAGGCACGACCAAGTCAGGCCCGCGCTCCGCGTTCGGCTTTTGGACGTCGAGATCGAGAGGTATGTCTTTTTAAACGTTAGAGGTTAACTTTATCGTACTGATGTTAACTTGACCGTACTGCTTGCGTTCGCAGCCGCCCGTATGAGCGGACATGACGCTCATGCAGAACTCGTCTTGGAGAGCTGGTACAAGACTTCCGAGGACGCACAAGCAGGGCCAGAGCTCTCAGGGAGGCGCACTTAGAGAAGTATGTCATTTAAACAGAACGAGGTTACCTTCTGCGTGTAATCTTCGTGCGATACTCCATGGACATATTGATGTTTACTTGACCTTGTTCCTTACGTTTGAGTCTTCCATACGCCCTTACATGACGCTCATGAGAGACCCATCTAGGACGGCTAGTACAGGTCCTCTGAGGATGCACGAGCAGGCCTAAAGCTCTCAGTGTGGCGCACTAAGAGAAGTATGTCATTTACATTTTTTTGTGGTAACCTAGCGCATTTACTCTTTAAAAGCGTTTGTGATGCAGAATGAAATGGTTGTGTCGGACCAGCAGGGCCAGAGTTCTATGGGAGGTTCAAGTAGAGAGATATGTGTACTGATATATGGGTGAAGCAATAAATTTTATCCTATGTACATAATTTTCTATCTTCTAATCAGTAAAGAAAATAAATGCTAAATTTATTCTTGCTATGCAATTTATCACTTTATCCCCTCAGTACGACATGGAATCCCCATACGAGCATGGCCAAAGCTCTCAGGGAGGTGCAAGTAGAGGTATCAAAGTTTAAATTTAACGTAGCAACTCTTTATTTAAATTTAATCTTACGCATTTAATTATGATTATTTTTTTACAGACAGTACACCACCTCGATTCGCCGATGGACGATAGTGTCTTTCCTGTGCAGAACTCGTATTTTCATTCAAATATTCAGCACCAGTCCCTTGTTGGAGGACTTGCCTACGAGGGTGGTTCGTCACGCAATATGGCGGAGGGCTCTCAGCGCCATCACTGGATAGACAATTTGTTTCAAGCTGACGAGCTTCATTACAATCAGATTCCTACACAGCCGCATCCTACGTAGGACAGTCAGTAAACTCCGCCTTACAATCTCCGGACCAACCCAACACTGCAGTCGCAGTTCACCTTCCCCTCTGATCACATGCCACCAAGGCATAAGAGAAGAATAGGTTGATTATCGCGAGTTTCTTTATTTCTGTTTAATATGTAACGTTATTCTCCTTTGTTGTTTTTTAATTAAAAATGTAACCTTGTACCCTTTATTTACTTAACTAGAACCGTATGTCATTGTCCTCTACGTCGTATGCATATTTCTAATACTAAATATTTTTTGGAACATTATTCTCCTCTTTTATCTAATACCTGTTTCTTATTCTATTATATTTTTTTCTCCTTGTAAAATGAGAATTGAATCAAATAAATCTAAATTTTATAAAATTGGTGAGTCTTTAAATTTTTTTTTAAAAGTGGCCTGCTGAAACGGAGAGCTGGAGTGTGGCACACTTACCTGGCGTTGCACCCGGCCCACCCGAACGCCCTGGCGTCGCGCCCGGTCCGAGCGATCGGCCTGTGTCGCGCCTCTTGTCGTGCTGGGCCCGCTTCCTGTCGCGCCCGCGGGAAGCGACCGGACGCTGTCGCCCTCATCGACCGCGAGAGGACGCCGTCACAGTGCTTCGGCGTGACGGCGGATACGCGCCGGCTGTCCAACTAATCATGACGTTAGAAGCAACATTATCTTCACAAGTAAGGGTCGCAAGGCTACAATTGCCGTTTTCTCCCGAAACAACAGCCTAGTCGCCACAGACCGCAGCTGCACCGGCGACGGTCGCAAGACTACAATTTGCCATTTTCTCCCGAAACAACAGCCTAGTCGCCACAGACCGCAGCTGCACCGTCTGTTCCCTTTCCATTCCCTAGGGTTCGTAACCTTGCTGACAGTCACATGGCCTCATCGGTCGCCGCCCCGGGCCTCGCCGGCGGGGTCTCGCGGCCGGCGGCTCGGGATGCCGCCCGCCCGTCCGGGAGCCTGCGGCTGCTCCCGCCGCGGCGGCGGCGCGGCATCCGGTGCTGCGGGGTTCGCAATCCCGGCGGCGGCGGCGTGGACGCGGGGGAGGAGTTCGTGGGGTTTTTCCGGGAGGCGTGGCCATACATCCGTGGCCACCGTGGGAGCACCTTCGTGGTCGTAATCTCCAGCGATGTCGTGTCAGGGCCGCACTTCGACGGCATTCTGCAGGTATTGGGAGGGACGCGAGTGTTGAATTCGGGTGTTTCTGGAGTCGTCTAATCATTTGTTCATATAAAAGTACATGCCACCTTTTATTCAGTCCTAGCGGGTCGAACAGTGGATTTATTCTAGTTGCGCTATACTAATTGTCCAGCATAACTTTTTTCACAAATGATCCAAAGCATAATAGACACTGGCCAACAAGAGGTATAAGAAATTTTATTGAGCAGGCTGGACCATGTGGCTCATTGGACTTGATTAATTGGGATGAGAATTGGAGGAATAGTATGAGAAGCAACTTTGTTTGTTTGGTAGGTGGGGTCTGTTATGAATGTGGATTCGAGATTACAAATGTTGTCGACATTACTAGGAAAAAAAGGAGTACAGAGCATCGATTTTCCTGTCAGGAACGAATATCGCGTTCATGTGACTGAGGCTTAGGCTGTTATTGCTATTCCACAGAGATTTATCTTCTTTTGTTGTCATCAAAATTCACAGCGTAACAGATTCCTATTTTATTGACTATTAAATTTCCATTTTTCGAGGGAAATTTTACATTTTTTACGACATGCAGGATATTTCACTTCTTCATGGTCTGGGGATTAACTTTGTTCTTGTCCCGGGAACACATGTCCAGATTGATAAGCTCTTGACAGACAGAGGTCAGTTCTGCACACGCAGCACACCAATCTTGTGGGTATATTCGCCATTCATGCTTGATCTATCACTCTTATTTGGACATATGTATGCTAATAAAAGTGGCCATACCATTGACAAAGATTGGAAATTTGTTCTTATTTCTCACATGTGAGTTTCTCTATTTATCAAAGTTTACAACACAAAATAGGAGGGCTCTTGAGCATATCAGTAAAACTGCCAAAAAACTTAAGGATAATTTAGCCACATAAGCACATGACTATGTTGGATGACTAGAAATACTGCTGAACTCATTTTGCAACAGCACGACGATACCTTGTTAATGAATAGCATCTCTTTAGGATCGCATTTAGTTCGTCATGTTCTGCCCCATTCCCCCCTTCGCTCTCCCACCCACAAAGCTTCCGTGAAATTATATCCGAATGTGATTTGCAGAATGATTCGAAACCGGGACTAGCATGACCATGATTGTGTGTTGTGCATGGAGAATTTGATGAGACACATTAGGTGGAAGAAGAAAATTTATTAGTTCTTTGGTAGGTAATGATGATGTGGAGAATGATTCCTTTCTGCATTATGCTTTGTCCATTGCTTTTGCTAACTTTGGTAGGCTTTATTCTTCCTGCAACTATATTGTTAGCATTTTCCTGGTAGCACATGTGCTCATCTTACAAAACTTCCTGTAGGAAGGAAGGCTAAGTATGTTGGTCAGTACCGAGTTACTGATTCTGATTCATTAGAGGCTGCAATGGAGGCAGCTGGCAGAATACGGCTAACAATAGAAGCAAAGCTTTCTCCTGGTCCTCCGATGTTAAATCTCCGTAGACATGGTGTTATTGGACATTGGCATGGCCTTGTGGATAATGTTGCAAGTGGCAACTTCCTTGGTGCTAAGGTGAATATTTATAACTAACTAGTCTTCATCTGCTTATTTTGCAACTATTGTGCAGCAATGCTCAATGCAAATTATTACTTGTAAATAGATCCATGTGAGAGAAAACCATATGTTTTCTTTCTCCCACTCGGTTACCTTAGAATAAAGATGTATCGTGGAATTTTTATTTAAATAATATAATTGGTGATATATAATGAGAGGCTTCATGGTAGTGAGTGTGGAGAAGTTCTTGTGGTACAATTGTGAAAGAGACTGAAGAAGTCTTCAACAGGTGATGGCAAACTCCTTTGAGCTATGGTTTAATTAGTGATAATCACTTTTTGAAATTCAGATAAATATATAATGCAAACTGAAAAACAATTAAATGACAGTTTCTCTTGTCTACACATCATTTATAGTTCTGATTATCACAGACTTTCTGTAGGATTTATTAAGCAAACTTCATCAAATTGTGCACTTCCACGATAATGTATTACTAAACTAGTGATTAACTCGGTCTATTTCCATAATGTTCTGTATTACTATATGTACTTCATGAGAAGCCATCTCCTTATGTTCTTAAGTGCATGTTTTTTATATATTTTCTTTTTTTATTATTATGCCTGTGTCTAAAGGACTCATTCAGTCATTTCACCTTTCCAATTATTCTGTGTCTATTTTGCTTCTCGTTCCGCTCTTAAAATCTCTGGATGCAGTGTCTGCCACACTGAACGTTTAAGCACCGGAAGGTTTTGGTTGAAACGACATGTCCAAAATAGTAAACTTGCTCTTGCACTAAAAGCATTCCACGCTGACAGTAATACCTTGTTCAGGTCACTAAGTCACTTGCAACTTGCAGGCATTGCCTTTGTCAAGAACTACTCCCTCCGTTCAGAAATAGATGATGTTTTAGCCTTCACTTTCTGTTTGAGAATACATGACATTTTACAATTTTAAGGCAAATGTTTGGTGATACTTCCTATTATACCCTTGTCTGCACTTAATGAATACTCCTACATACAGGAAATAAGAGCCTTTTTTTTGGAAAGGGAACTATAAATATTTTTTAGATGAACTTTTTCCATTACATAGACACTGGTGTGACAGCCTATTTCTTCCCTATGTGCTGAACCGTCCTACTCTTAAGTGCTATGAGAAAGGAGAAAAGGAACAACCGTCACATAATCTCTTCTATGACCTCATCTCGATCCCCTTCTCCTTACGCCTCTAATCCCTCAAGTGTGACAAGGACGGCACTGCCAAGCGCCTCAAGAGATCTCCTGAGCCCACCTCCATACGTGCTCTACAACCACAGTGCCACCCCACCCACCTCCTCTTCCTACTCTGTTCCCTCATCAGCGTCGAGGACTGGGAGACTGTCCTCTCCGGCGACATGGCCGTGCCCGCCGTGCCGCCCCAGAACAGCTCCTTCCTCCACTGGATCATGGAAGCCGGCTATGTCGACGCCTTCTGCTTCAAAGGTTCTGCAAAGAATTCTAGGAGATGGTGTGCCTGCCTTCATTACGGCAGTAAACAAGTTTGCATGCCGTGCTGCTTACTGAATGCATGCTTCGTTTACCAAGATGACTTTTTAAAGATGGCTAGTATTGTATTTTGCACTCTCTTCTTAGTTCTTGTCCAAACAGCTAACACAACATGTAAATTTGAACAGAGGGAGTATTTGTTACCAGAGTTGCCCTATGATTCAGCTTACTAGTTAAGAACTAATTTTTCATGCTGTGCAAAAATACCCTTAAACTATCATTTGGGTTAAGTTGGGAATATTTGCTCTTGTACAATGAAGTCCTTAAACCACAATAAACAACTCTAGGACCAGCAGTCATGATCTAGAGCTGGCAGGCATATGTTCCTGTCTTCTAACTTTGTGGTCCTGGTTAAGCTATTCCAGAAGTAAGTGTATGATATTGGAGACAACTGCAATACTGCGAATGCTATGTGTCTATGCTCAATGCATTCCCTGTGCACGTGTGTGCATGTGTGTGCTTGCATGTTATTTCTCCACTTCTTTTGTCCTTTATCTTGCAATGAACTTCAATTGGCTGGAGGTCCTGCAATACTGAATTTATGCAACTGCTTTTCTTTGGCAGAGAAGAGGGGTAGTTAATGGTATCGATTACGGATTCACTGGCGAAGTTAAGAAAATAGATGTTACACGGATAAAAGAAAGGCTTGATAGTGATAGCATAGTTGTTGTGAGCAATATGGGATACTCGAGCTCGGGAGAAGTCTTAAATTGCAAGTATGTTATTTTATCTATCCCTTATTCATTTTCATGTTTTTTTTTAATTTTAATGATTATATGCTTACATTGTTATTCTTTTCTGGAAGTTATGCATATAGGATATGAAAAATGTGTGTGCATGTCCTGCCTTACCTCAAAGATGCTAAAGAATTACAACACAATTTGCTTGCTTCTAATTTGTATATAATGTGGCTAGCCTACTAAACAAGACTTATTTGCCTTGTTTGGAAATATTCAGCGCTTACGAAGTTGCTACCGCATGTGCTTTAGCCATAGAGGCGGATAAACTTATCTGCATTGTGGACGGTCAGATATTTGATGAGCATGGAAGAGTCATTCATTTCATGTCTCTTGAGGAAGCTGACATATTGATCAGAAAGCGAGCTAAGCAAAGTGATATTGCTGCAAATTATGTCAAGGTTGTGGATGAGGAGGACCATGAACCATCTTTGAATGGAAGGGGTCACCTTAATGGGTATGCTGCTTCTTTTCAAAACGGTTTAGGTTTTAACAATGGAAATGGTATTTATTCTGGTGAGCAAGGGTTTGCTATTGGTGGTGAAGAGCGACTAAGCAGGTCAAATGGCTATCTTTCTGAGTTGGCTGCAGCAGCATATGTATGCCATGTAAGTACCTTTCAGTCAACATTCTTCATTCTGTTAAACTTTGTGGTCCGGTTCAAGATTATTAGTTTTCTACACAGTATAAACATGTATATTTGTTTCTTTCGGACGTGGTGTCCTCTATGAAGTAGCACAAGATTTGTTTTTTAAATATAGTCATTGATATAGTAGTATAGTGTCATGCTGCTATGTACCTATGTCTTATTGGATCCACATGTGTTTGAAGTGTCATCAGATCTAACGAAGATTGTATATGAACCACATAAGGAGCCCCTTATATTGCACCATTACTGTTGTAGTTTGGTTAGATATGTATGACCCTGCTGAGGACTACAGTACAATAGTATGCATGTATCTGAAGCTGACCTAGATGTTAGAGCTTGAGTGTAGTTTGAGCAGGAGCTGGCATGTCCTGTGATACTTGCATTTGCTCTGTCAACAAAGGGAACTATATTCCTTCAAACAGTGAAATACTCGAAACCATGTTCTTTATGAACTGTAAGCTTGAATGCTTCATCGCAGTCTCTATTACTTAGACTTGACGACGTAGTTGTTTCTTCTATATGCCAGGGTGGCGTTCAAAGAGTTCATATCATAGATGGAACAGTTGATGGATCACTGCTATTAGAATTGTTTACAAGAGATGGCACAGGGACAATGATAGCGAGGTATTCTGAAGGTCTTTTCTTATCATTTTGTATAAAAGGAATTGTAGGCCCAATGCACAAGCCAATGCTCCAATGCCTGCTTTATCCTTCTATGGACTTAGATGCATCTCCTAAACAGATTAATATCTTGCTTGTTTGCTATTCTTAATTCGTACCCAAGGAGCATTTGCATGTAAGAAATCAGATGCCTTTAATAATTGTTAGCATATTTCTGTCAAGGCTGAAGATATATCATGGGCTGAAACGCTTAACTGTGATTCTGTAACAAATACTTTCACCATGGTATTTTGTGTGTGTATATAAATGTCTTTTGGAATCTAGCTTCTATAAGCTATCATGGAAATCATGATTTATGCACTACCACATGTTTCCAGGGATGTTTATGAAGGAACAAGGATGGCAACGGAGGAAGATCTTCCAGGCATAAGAAAACTTATTTACCCACTGGAGGAATCTGGTGTTTTAGTGCGAAGAACAGATAAAGAGGTGCGTTAAATTTTTGAAAAAACTGATATATTGAGTGGTTTAAGTGTCAAGCCCAGTAGTCTTTTGCTTTAATTTAGTTTTCTCTTCATGCTTAGTAGCACTAAGGATATATCCCCCCCCCTCCCCACCTCTCTTCAGCTTCTTGAAGCGTTGTATTCATTCTATGTTGTTGAAAGAGATGGTTCGATCATTGCATGTGCTGCTCTCTTTCCCTTTCCTGAGGATGAATCTGGTGAAGTTGCTGCAATTGCGGTATCTGAAGAATGCCGAGGAAGAGGTCTGGGAGACAAGTTGCTTGGTATGTTCATTGCTACATGCATTGATATGTGGTGTTCTGAAAGTAGCCACCAATTTGTTGCCACTAGAAACTTCAAAGCTGATATTTTAGTACATTATAAATATTTCCACCTCACAAAATACACGGAAGTTTCTCCAGTATCACTTTACATCTGGTGGTGTTGAGCTGTGTCATAGCTAACAAATGTACTTCGCTTTTATCTCCACTGCATATTTTGTGATATGATTTTTCACCATTCCAAGTGTTTTAAATTGATATGATTAATGTTAAATACATGGATCCATGTTGAAGGATGCACTTGCCTGGTTCTCCACACAAACCAGGGTATCATTTCATAAGGTCAAAACTGAAAATGCCACAGCTGACTTAGCAGAATTTGTTATCTTCTATTGGTTGCTGCAACCGCTCTTCCACCCACAACCCAGATATCCCTATGCCCAATTGACTGTTTTCTCACATGCACACTCAAGTGACAATCCCTAAAGAGGTTAAAAATAAATAGAGAAGAGACCACAGACAAAGTAAATGGTGGTAATGAGGGAGTTCCTCGATAACTAGTACTACTAACCATCTGATGGCGACAGCCAGAAATCAGAATTTAATCTGGCCCTTTTTCTTACTCCTCAAAGTTCCAGTTAATAACTCCTCCTGTTGATATTAAAAGAGCTCTCCCACTTCTGGTAATAGTTTCTACTACAAAGACTATTACACATATTCTTTTTCCTTGTGGTTATGGTTATGCTTCAGATTACGTCGAGAAGGAGGCATTATCCCGTGGTCTTCGGAAACTATTCTTGCTTACTACAAGGACAGCCGATTGGTATGTACCATTTTGCTTTAGTTCGAATATCATGGAGTGCTGGAGATATTCAATTAGCATTTGGTCTATTAAATTCCAATTTTTGTAGAGGAATATGGTTATAGTCTGCATTAAGTGTCATCTCTAAGTTAGTTTGTGTTTGGTGTTTTGATTTTGTTTCTCAATTTTAGTTGATGATTTGACATGTTTGCTCTCACATGGTTTCATTAGGATAGTCTGTGTTGGGTGTTGATTTTGTTTCAGTTGATGGTCTGACATGTTGCTCTCACATGGTTTCGTTAGGACCTGTTACATACTTAATATTGAATCACAATGATGCAGGTTTGTGCGACGTGGGTTCTCAGAGTGCTCGATTGAATCCATTCCTGAGCAGAGGAGAAAACGTATCAATCTGTCACGTGGATCAAAGTATTATATAAAGCAGCTCCAGCGAAAGCATGCTGGTATTACTGCCAACAATTTTATCGGTAGATGACAGGACTTACAAGGAACTCGGTGGAACTCAAATGAGATATCAGCTCTAGTTAGATGAAAGAAAAATTAAGTCTTTTTTCGCTAGTTGTAATTTCAGAGAGAAATATAGCAAGGCTTGTGATATTGGTTTCAAACGATACTTTTTTTTGTTTACATGAATGTAAAGGAACTTTGTGCCACAACAGGAAAAGAAAATAGCTGAGAAAATTCTATACAAGCTAGATCATCAAGCAATATATCAATGCCAAATGGAGGTATGTATGATACCGTGACTGACCCTACCTCTTACTGTGAAGAATTGGATGTAAAAGAAGTTCTACACCTAGATATTGACAGTACTCCGGAAAAGAAAATCATGGAAAGCATGATCTTTTGGTTGTCGTCACTCACTGTGCTTCAGGAAAGATAAGAGTGCAGATTTGCACATGCCAGCTAGATTCGCAGGTTCGTTCTGTTGCTCCACCAAGATAAAGGTATAAAAGCTTGAAAAGTTAACCCGCTGTTTGATTCCTGTCATGATTTCCTTTTACATGATTCAGAGGCAAAAGACGTCTCTATCTTTGCTACATAACAAGTGAAGGTCTCTTTGATTCAAATGAGTTTTATAGGAGTGTTAGAAGATTATGTTCCTTAAAATTTTCCTAATATAGTTTGTTTGATTTATAGGATTGAAAACCATATGAATTTTTCTTATGGACTACTTGAAAAAGTTTCATTGAGTCTAACTTTATGAAAATTTTCCTTGTCTATGATCTAACCTTATGAAAATTTTCCTTGTCTATGACAACTATGACATGTACCAAACCTCTTAAAGACAATTTATGTATTTTTTCTATGATGTAACTAAATAATTTCTATTGTTTATTTGTGTTTTTAATCTCTAGAGGGTACAACATATCATGATATCTAACTTCTATGTTTTTTCTATTTATGTGTTTTAAGACTTCTACGAATCAAAGTAGTCCCGAAAGAAAATACTTTGTGTCCTGGTTTCCTACTTCTAAGATATGCTGATGCGACTGCACATGCAAGCCGAAATTAGTTTGCATTTTGCAGCACGCCATGCTAGAGCCGGCAGGAAGTTGGAGAGGAATAAGTTCATGGTCGGTAATTCCACTAAAGGTTTGAGAGGCACATGCTAGTGCACCGAACTGCGGAAGGAAGCTGACAGATACAAAATGATGAAGAATGGCAATTCAAATTCCTAGAGAGTTCATCAGAAAGATATTCATTAAAAGACATTAGAATAATAACTTAAATAAATTAGAAAACATTTTTAGTGTTTAAATATTTTATTTAGAAGGATATAAAAGTTCAAGATATTTTAGGTCAACGATCATAATCTTGATACATATTATATATCCAATGGTTATAGAGTTCTATATAAGAGAGACCTTGCCTCTTACCTTGCTAAGTAAGGAGAGCATATTCTCGCAAAAAAAAAGTAAGGAGAGCATAGCTAATAAGAAGTGCTCTTATCGTGGTGAAGTCTTGATGACTTTGGAGTCATATTGATGATATTAACTACTTTGATGATTGACTTGTGTTATGTTATGAGTTGATTATCATGGATGTCAATATATACAAGAGAAATGCAGCGATCCACATATTATCTTTGTGACTAATATGCTAGTCTTTGATATATTGTAGACGAAATGTCTTCTCATTCATAACATATCACACAGAGTAGCACGACAGATACATTGCAGCGGTCCATATATTATAAACTTGAAGAATAGAGTAAAGTCTTACAAACTTATTCCTAAAAATACGAGGAATTTAAAACCGTTTCTGGTTGGTTACAGTAAAAGCCATATCTACAACTCTCAACTCACATATCCTGTACTTCTACCTTGCAGCGTTCTCGTCACAGTAGTCGAAGTAGTAGTCCACACCTTTGTCGTCCTTCATCACTGCCAACTCTTCGAGGACTTCGTCTTCGATCTCGATGTATACTACGTCTTGTTCAGTCGTCGGCTCACAATCTAGCCAAAGGGACTAGAATATAGGGATGAGTACAAAATATACTCAACAAGTCTAGGAATAGCAAAGAGGTGTCTGATGCATTATCTCTATTGAGAACAACGGTGTTCTCCAAAAGTAATGCATTTTGTAAGGTAAGACACTACTGCAGAACGGGCTTCTACTGACGGGCCAATAACCCCCTCTACTGACGGACGGGGGGCCCGTCACCCTGGGAATGTCAGTGGAGGGGTGATCTCCACCGACGGGCACGATGACCGTCAGTGTAAACCACTCACCCTGAGAGTTAACTTTTAATTAAGAGACTATGATCTCATGTCTCACAGGCTGCTAGGATTCATGATGATTCCCTTTCCTGCTGCGTTCGCAGTTCCAACCAGAAACATGGAATGACACTGCCACACTTTCTTACACTCTGTAGAGGTACGCTACTGTACTCACAATGATCATAGTTATGTGTCCGAGTTTGCAAGGCTCATTCACACTCCCATGGCCACAAAGCCGTTTTGCCGCCCGCTCGGCCATACCCTATGTTGTAGCCTACACAGGACTTACCGGTCTCACACATATACTCTAGCGTATAGCATACCGTGGATAGCACCAACAGCTCATACCACTTTCCGAGTAGCTCATACTCTAGCGTATAACTACTAAGACCTTGCTTTTCTAGGGGAGTATGAACTAGGACAAATGTACTTTAGCTCAGCCTCGCCCGTACAGGGTATGTGGTAAGCGCGATCGCTATGGCGCATAAACACAATCGATCATTGGTTATTTTAACCTTATATGAAAATCCATGTGATGAAACCTGTCTTTCAATGTTCCTTCAGCACCTTTCCTGGATTTCACCATCCATCATGATCACACCCAAAAATTAGCAACCAAAGATTCTCAATTAATTTAAACTTTAGAAAATAGGTTTTCATTTTATGCATGTTATAGAAAAGAAGAAATTTTTTATAAAACATTCTCAACAGACATAAACAAGAAACTGAACTTGCCTCGTAACGGACAGGTAATGAAGTTCGACGGGTCTACTTGCTGAACTCCGGTTTCTAGCAATAAATCGATAAAATCCGATAAGGAGAAATTCTAGAAATTCAATATGAATGCGATGCCACAGTAATGCATGCATGGAAAAATGCGCTTTGGATGTAAGAATTAAGGTCCATAATTTTTATCGAACATTTCTACAACTATCAAATGACTAAAAGCTTTTAAAAATAATTTTAGAGTTTGTAAGAATATTTCATAAATTCTTAATTAATTAAACTTTAATGCAAAAGTCAATGTTTTTGTTTGATCACATCTTTAACTCAATTAAGCAATTTAATTTAGAGTCAAACCTAGGGTTTGTGATCTTAATATCTCTTCTAATCATCTTTCCCCTTTTTCAAGAAAAGAAGGAAGTATTTGCATTCAAGCGATTAATTTTACTAACTTTTCATTTATATCTACATTTTTATTATGAACAGTATCTCTCTTTTTTTTAAAAAATAAAAATATGAGCCATTTATCTTGGTTTTTACTGTTCTGTTTAAAATAAAGAAGAACCAATAACAGAAATAAAAAGAAAACAAAATTAAATCTAGGTCTCCTTACTTTGGGCCAAATCGGCTTGTTCATTGGGCTGGCCCACTTCTTTGCCCGCCCGGCCTAATTGACCTACCCCGGGGCCCCTCCTCTCTCCTACTCAGTCTCTCTTTCTTGGTGACCACCGCCCGGTTTCTTCTCTCCCACACAACACTGCCGCCCGAATATGCCGTCTTCCAGGTCCAGCACCGATGCCGGTGCCACGGCCTTGGAGCGCGGCTTTTCCCTTCAATCTGCTGACGCCATCGCCTTAGCTCAGTATCGAACGCCTCCCTTTGCCCGCTTGGCTTCTTCTCAAGCCTTCTTGAGCCGCCGCCGCATCATGGTTTGGAAACCGTCACCCACATTAGGCCCTAATAGGCTTGGGATCAGCCCCACCGCCAGCTCCCCCTTGAGCTCCATCCCATCGTGCCCTCTATTCCCCATGGGGCTGCACCCTTGCGATGCTCACCGAGGACCTGGGCCGTCTTGTGCCCCGGCGTCGTCCACCGTCTCATGCCGAGGTTCTTCATGCTATTCCAGGTGTTCCTCATCGTCGATGTCTCTGCTTCGCTCACGGCCATCACTGTCGGACGGCGGTGATTTCACCGCACCACAATTACGGTGATGTGCCGCCTCAGGTAAGTCTCCTTAACCCAAAATCCCCTGTTTTCTTCTCGGTTGCTAGAGTTTAACCCAATTGGCCCGCTTGTTTATGCTATGCCTCTGTGTATGTGGTCATGCTCAATTATGATGTGCTCAGCGATTTCCTAAGCAGTTTGGTGTAGTCGATGCTTGACTTTGCTTAAACCTGGCATACTTTGCAGCATTTTGATTGATAAATTTTAGTTATGACTTAGCTCAATAAGATTGACTTGATTGGCTATTGCTATGGTTGATCCTCTAATTCACCATTGGTAGTACGAAAGGGATGATCCCTAACCTTTATGCCCTATTTGCTACCTCTGATTATTTCTTGAAAATCTTATCTATATGAAAGAACAAATGCTACCTTGCTTCCGAATAAACACTGTTCTTGATCTTAGCTATCTAATGTTGATGTTAAACATCTAAAGTGATTATGCATATTTCTACATGCTTATGATCTTAATCTGATCTGCTATAATGTTATGTGATACCTCTGGTCCTTAAGGACATTTTTTTATCCCCATCTCAGTTTAATATATACCAAAGTAACATATGCTACATTTGATTCTCAGCTAGCTTATCAAGATGTTAAAATCTGAAGCAACTTGTATGACTATGGCAAAAGGTTGATAAGAACATGGAGGTACCATTCTCTAGTTCTATTCTGTGATTGCTAATCCTGAGAAGAATTTGAAAAGGTGATAAGAACAGATACTACCTCTAGTTGCCTAAAGAAAGCCCTATGATATAATCAAATTCTGAGGCTAATCCTGCTATATCCATATGCATATATACATATACATATATACAGTACATATATACATATATACTGTGAATAACACTGACAGGGAAATTTTAGCCATAATCAATGCTATAAATTCTTTCCGTTTATATTTAGGATTTAAAGAATTCACAGTTAGAACGGACTGTGAAGCTATATGCAGATATTACAACCAAGTTAATAGCAAGAAGAGTTCTACTAGAAGATGGGTTTTATTTGAAGATATTATCACTGGAAATGGATATAAAGTTATATTCGAGCATATTAAAGGAAATGAGAACATATTGCCTGACTTATTTTCTCGTTCATCTATTTTGCAGAAATGAAGCGAATGATGGGCTTTAATGGAGTTGAATCATTCAGCTTTGGAGCTGAAAATAAGCTAAGAATATTCCCACTGAACTCATATAAATTCAAGCCTAAAGACCATATCGTGTGTATGTATATATATATATATATATATATATATATATATATATATATATGAGACTATGGTGGTCTTGGATGAAAAACCAATCTTGTTCCAATTTTGGCAGTGGCAAGCTTGGGTCTCCTATTTTATGTTGATCTTGCTCTCTACACACTGGTGGCTTGCTTCTCTTCTTCCCACTCCTTCTCTTGGCCTCCTCTTCTATTCCTGATGGTCTTGTGGTTCTTCCTCATAATCCTAGTGGCCTCCTTCTTTGTTGCTCTTTGTTCTTGAGGAACTAAGGTCTATGGTAATAGTTGTGCTGCTACAGTGTGTTGCTCTATCCGGGTTGCCTTGCTCCTATTTTTACCAATGCACTATATAATCTCTTTGGTGGCAATCCTTGCCACCTCTTGCTGCCTTGCTTCAAACGTGTTGCCTCTACTGGACAGTTATACTGGTTATTTCACTTGATCCTTTGGGTTGCCTTATGAGCTAAGCAATCTGAGCAAAGTAAAAAATGGTGTACTGTGAGATACACACTCGATGGATATGTTGCCTTGTCTCTTGTTTTGTAAAATGGTGTACTGTGAGATACACACTCGATGGATATGTTGCCTTGTCTCTTGTTTTGTAAAATATTTTCTTTTCAAAAGAAAAAAAATCATAGAGGCAAGTAGTATAGGAAAATAAAATTATTTTTATTACCTCTCACCTCTTTTCTCTCTAATACAAGTATACTAGATTGGTCCAACTAGGTCTTAGCCATGTGGCTCTTGGACGTTTTCGAAAGAAAATGATTCCTAAAACTATTTTTGAAAATAGAAATTATCTAGGTTTCATTCCGGGTATTCTTTTTCCCCTATAGTTAACCTTGCGGGTTTTAGCAAAATTGTGCTGGTGGAAACGCTTTTATTTCTAAAATACCATTTTCAAAACCTAATGCTTCCCACAGCAAATTGCGAGACCCTAAGGGTCCCGAGTGCATACACTCGGTGTCCTCGGATTTCACAAATATTTCCAAAGGTTGCCTCCATCACGCTGGGTGCTTTTCTACGACTTGATGTTGGGATAATGTTGGATCATTGATGAATAGGTAGAAAATATCTCATGTAATTTTCTTTCTTCTTTATTTTATTCTTGTAACCATTGTAAATGAAGACTTTTGTAATTTCATTCCTCAATTAAATAAATTTCCATCTCAATTGTATATATATAGTGTATGAATACTTGCGACGAATGCCATGTATGAGATGAATACAGGGTACAACTTTCCTCCTCTTAGCCTAGTTTACGACGCGTCTCAACAGAATTGGATCAACTCAGCAGCATGAGTTGATGTACCTCCGCCTCACGCCTCTTTCAACCAGACCCCAAAATTAGGGTTCTCAAAAGAAACATTGTTGAAATTTCTAATTAATCATAAATTTAGTAGGCTTTAAGTGTAGGGTGGTAGTTTTTCAAGTATGGTTGTGTCGACGATCGGTAAACCGTCGATCTTATGTAATACATGGTGAAGAATAGGAAGGGCAGGGGACACCCTGGAGCCAAGTCAAGTCTGTTGGGAACAAGAGATTCTAGATAGGTTCGAGCCTCCCTGAGAATAATAACCCTACATCCTATGTGTCTTATATTAATCTCGAGATAGAGTACAAGGGAAATAACTAATCTAGATGTGATCTACTACTGGTCGGAGGTGGATGTCGGGATGCTTCCCTTCTACTTGCTCAGAAATCTTCTCAGGTGGAGTGTATGGCTTCTGGCTATCCAAGTTCTGATGTCTATCTAGCTTGCTTGTTCTCTCCTCAGGGTCCCGGGTCCTTTTATAGAGAGTATATCGTACCGGGAACGGACTCATCTCTGAGCAGTTCTCCTGTCATCCTTAAACGTGGGGATTGACTTCCTTGTTTAAGAAGTCCCAGACACCTATGGGTAGTTTCCTTATCTTCCTAGAGTCCTTGGGTACGTGTATACGGATACTGTCATCGTATACAGTAGAGTTGTACTACCCATCGTCAAGCTGATACCTAAAGTGTTATATAAATTGACGGGGGGAACCCATCCGGGTAGGCCCAGCACAGCGAGTCGGCCCAACTAGCTCGGGGAGCTCCATGGAGGCCCACTCGGATGAAGGCCCAAGTAAGGCCTGCACGAGCACAACGGCCGAGTGTCATCAAGAAAGGCATTACAACCTCATCAAGGCATACGTTTCGCCAACATGAAGACTGGCGTTACTCGGACGGTTACGCGGAATGAATGAACCAATTAATTACTGCGGTTATTGTAGCTCGGCCGACTGGCCGAGTCGGCAGATGTACAGCCCATATAAGGCAGAGCACCCCATGCAGAGGGGGATTCCTTTTCCATAGGCTTAAAGCTAGACTGCATCTTCAACCTCCTGTAATCTTTTTCACGCAAGGCTAGCAATACAAACAGCAGGAGTAGGGTATTACCTCCGCCATTGGAGAGCCTGAACCTGGGTAAAAACCTCTTGCGTGCACCCGCTTGAATCTTCCTCACGCGTTCCCCAAAATCCTACTATAAATGTATATTGCCGCGAAATCCCCGCGACAGTTGGTGCGCCAGCTAGGGGAGGCGCATATTGGAGCTATGATCCAGGCGAGATCTTCTCCCGCAATCGGCGGCAAGCAGATCACCGGCGACGCGTCGTTCGCCGTACACCCCGAAGGCACAGAGTTCCTCTTCGGCAGCCTTCGCTTTGTGGCCGACATCTTTGGCCAACTGGGCCTTCAGGATCTGCTTCCCCGCTCCACGGTGGAAGCGAAGCCTGAGTGTCAGCTCGGATCTCCCTCCGTTCCAAGCAAAGACGTGGAGCGCTCCCAGTTCGTCGCCATGGTGGGCGTTGAATCCCTCCTCCCCGTCTTGGATTCCGAATCCGACGGGGACGAGAGTTCGCACAACCGAACCGCCTCGGCTGAGGTATATGTGGTTGGGCCCGGCGCCACGAACGACGTGGGAACGTCTGCCGCAGCAGCCAGGATGGCAAATGAGCACCTGCACACGCCCATCGATGGGCAATCGGAAGCCGAGAGGGCTTTAGAGGCATCTCGGCGAGCCCTTCTTGCCGAGCGAGAGCGTCTCGATCAAGAGAAAGCAGCTCTCGAGCAGCGAGAACGGCAGCAAGACGAGTCCCACGGTTCACGCGGACGCGCGAACCGGCGTGCTTCTTCAACCGCCCGGAGGAGCCGGGCTGTTCGGGCCCCTTTCTTCGGGCGAGAGCAGGACGGTGTCCCTGTTTATCAAACACCGGCCCAAAATCTCTTCGCGGCTGCCGCTCTGGCCGACTCGCTGCCACCTCCGGCGGATGGTCCCGCGGCAGAGATCCACCGCCGAGTCGTCACTCTGATGAAGACGGCGGTGGAGCAGCAGAACGAGGCCGGGTCGGTCAGCAACCGACTGGCCTCCGGAGCAACGCGGAGCCGGCCTTCGGCGGCTCCGAGTCGCCCCATTACTGTGGGCTCTTCACAGCCGAGTCGGTCCACGAATCGGCCTGATGCTCACCAGGAGATCAACCGGCTCCAGGCGGAACGACGTCAAGCCGGCTCTCACCCAGCCCGGGCAAACGATGCCCGTGATGCTCGAGATGACATCGAGGGACGACGGGCGGCCAGGTTGCGGGCCGAACGTCGCGGCGACGAAGTCAACCAGCCGGGTGGCTCCGCCTCCACCGGTCCGCTGTGCTTTAGCAGGCGGATTGGGTCTGAGCCGTTTCCAGACCGGTTCCGAATCGCCAGCGGCGTTGACAAGTATGACGGCACTGCCAAGCCGGAAACTTGGCTTGCCGACTACTTAGTCGCTTGCAATATTGGAGGAGGCAACGAACGTGTCGCCCTCCGAAGCCTACCCCTGATGCTGGAAGGGTCGGCTCGGGCATGGCTTAATAGCTTGCCCGAAGATAGCATCTATGACTGGAGGGACCTCCAAGAGGTCTTCGTCAAAAATTTTGAGGGCACGTACAAGCGCCCTGGGAACGCACAAGATCTGTGGCTTTGTGTCCAGGAGAAGGGTGAGTCGGTCCGCGACTACATTCAGCGCTGGACCCGACTGCGCAACTCCATCGAAGATGTCACCAAGACGCAGGCCATTCAGGCTTTTTCCCAAGGAGTCAAATACGAACTCCTAAAGCACAAGTTGGCCCGGTCCAACATCCAGACCATGGGCCGACTCATGGAAGTCGCCAGCAAGTACGCGACGGGTGAGGAGGCCATGCGGTACGAGGACAAAGGCAAGGCAAAAGCCGAGTCCTCAAGCCAGAAAGTCCCCACCGACTCAGGTCGGAAGCGTGTGGACAATCATCCCCCCGAAACGGAAGGCTGGTGGTGGAGATGGGGTCAGCGGAGCCGACCTGGTCGCGACCGCTGAACATGGCCCCCAGCGTGGCGACGTTGGCCAGAAGAAAGAGCGCCCTTGGCAGCAGCGCAAGGCGCCGAAGCTCACCTTCGAGGAAATCCTCAATAGGCCCTGCTCCTTCCATAGCACCGCCAACTATCAGGCGGGGCATTCGACCCGAGAGTGCAGCTTCCTACAGCGCCTTCGGGAAGAAAAGCAGCCCGAGCCTGACGCCGGCGGAGAAGGAGGTTCCGCTGCAGGTGGCGGTGCCGCGCAGTACCCCCCTCAAAGGGGCGTACTCATGATCTTTTAAGGATCCGACTCCAAAAGGGGTTGGAAGCTGCGCTGTCGCGAAGTAAATGCGACGGCGCCTGCGGTCCCTCAATGGTTGGACTGGTCCGAGGTGCCAGTCGGTTTCAGCCGACTCGGCCACCCGGACCGAGTCCCTCACCCTGGCAAGCATCCCTTGGTGGTGGATCCGCAAGTCGGCGGATTCAAACTCCGCAAAGTCTTGATGGATGGTGGCTCCAGCATCAACATAATCTTCATGGATACCCTGAAGAAGATGCAGGTCCCGGAGACCCAGCTTCGTCCCAGTAGCACTTCCTTCCACGGAATAGTGCCTGGGAGGTGTGCTAAGCCTTTGGGTCAAATCTCCCTAGAAGTTGTGTTTGGTGAACCGAACAACTTCCGGGTAGAGACTTTGACCTTTGAGGTAGTCGGCTTCAAGAGCGCCTACCATGCGA
Source organism: Stipa capillata (assembly GCA_019208055.1). Classification (NCBI taxonomy): domain Eukaryota; kingdom Viridiplantae; phylum Streptophyta; class Magnoliopsida; order Poales; family Poaceae; genus Stipa; species Stipa capillata. The sequence continues at coordinate 97,440 of JAGXJF010004414.1, forward strand.
TTTTTGGCCGTCTGGCCTATGCCAAGTTCATGGCTACACGTACCTCAAGCTGAAGATGCCGGGTCCAAAGGGCGTCATCACCATCACCGGCGACTTTGAGCGCTCCAACGAGTGCGACCTCGCCAGCGCGGATATAGCCGAATCCTTGATTGCGGCTTAGGAGCTGGAAAGCATCCAAGCGTCTGTCAACCCAGACCAAGCTCCACCCTGCAAGAAGGCGGCAACCGAGTCCACCTTCCAGTCGGCCAAGGACACTAAGCGTGTCCAAGTCCATCCTGAGGACTCGTCTCAGACGGTCCAGATCGGGACTGACCTCGAGGCCAAATAGGAAGGCGCGCTCGTCGACTTCCTTCGTGAGAATTAGAACATCTTCGCATGGAATCAGCCGACATGCCGGGTGTCCCAAGGAAGTTCGCCGAACACTCCCTCAACGTCGCCAAGGACGCCAAGCCAGTAAAGCAGTCTCTCCGCCGCTTTGCTGAAGACCGGCGCAAAGCTATCGGAGAGGAAATTGCCCGACTCCTCGCAGTCGGGTTCATCAAGGAAGTTCTTCACCCGGACTGGTTGGTAAACCCGGTCCTGGTTCTTAAGAAGAACAAAACTTGGCGCATGTGTGTGGACTACACGTCCCTAAACAAAGCATGCCCCAAGGACCTGTTCGCCTTACCCCGTGTTGATCAAGTTGTCGACTCCACGGCCGGTTGTGAACGTTTATGTTTTCTGGATGTCTATTCAGGCTATCACCAAATCAAAATGAAAGAATCAGATCAAATAAAAACTTCTTTCATTACCCCGTTTGGGGCTTTTTGTTACATCATCATGCCTTTTGGTTTGAAAAATGCTGGTGCAACATACCAGCGTTGTATGCAAAAATGTTTGCACGACCAGATAGGCAGAAATATCCAGGCTTACGTTGACGACATTGTGGTGAAGACAAAAAAGACTGCGGACCTCTTGACTGACTTGGCCGAAACCTTCGCCAATCTCAGGAGGTTCAACATGAAGCTCAACCCGGAGAAGTGCGTCTTCGGAGTTCCTGCCGGCAAGCTACTCGGCTTCATCGTTTTCGAGCGAGAAATCGAGGCAAACCCGGACAAGCTTGATGCCATCATTAAGATGGGCAAGCCGAAGGATTTGAAGGCTGTTCAGCGCCTAACCGGGTGCGTAGCCGCTCTAAGTCGGTTTATTGCTCGACTCGGTAAGAAGACTTTGCCTTTTTACCAACTCCTCAAGAAATCCGACTCCTTTGAGTGGACGGATGAGGCTCAAAAAGCCTTCGAAGATCTCAAGCGCCTTCTGTCAACACCTCCAATTCTTGCTGCCCCGATGGAAGGAGAGCCCATGCTGCTGTACATCGCGGCCACAAATCAAGTGGTCAGCGTTGTTCTAGTGGTGGAGCGTGCAGAAGAAGGCCGAGTACAGAAGGTACAGTGACCCGTCTGTTACGTCAGCGAAGTCCTCTCCAACTCGAAGCAGCGCTACCCGCACTACCAGAAACTCGTCTATGGCGTGTTCCTGGCGATTCGGAAGCTGGTACATTATTTCCAAGCCCACTCGGTCACTGTGGTCAGCCACGCCCCTTTGTCTGATATCATCAACAATCGGGATGCCACGGGCCGAGTTGCTAAGTGGGCCATAGAGCTCATGCCTCATGATATCAGCTACGAGCCCCGCAAGGCTATCAAATCACAGGCCCTCGCAGACTTCATCGTCGAGTGGACTGAAAGCCAGTCCCTTCCGACTCAGGTGCATCTGGAGCACTGGGTCATGTACTTCGACGACTCGAGATACTTGCGGGCACGGGGGCTGGAGTTGTCCTCATCTCCCCCAAAGGCGACAAGGTGAATTACGTGCTGCAAATTCACTTCGCCGCCTCCAACAATGTGGCGGAATACGAGGCGTTACTGCATGGCTTGCGCATTGCAGTTTCACTCGGCATTCGTCGACTACTTTGCCGCGGCGACTCGGATCTGGTGGTGCAGCAAGTAATGAAGACGTGGGACGCCAAAGATCCCACCATGGCAGCATATTGTGCAGCTGTGCGTCGGCTGGAAGGACACTTCGACGGCCTTGAACTTCATTATGTTCGCCGAGCTGATAACGAGGCGGCCGACTCCCTTGCCAGGACCGGCTCTGCTCGAGAAAAAGTGCCACCTGGAGTGTTCCTTCAACAGCTCTTCCAGCCATCCGTCAAACTGGAGTCGGCAACCGAGTCAGTTGAAGCCGGGTCGCCAAACCTTGAACTGGCTAGTCCAACCCAGGAAGACATCTTGGCAGTCAATCCCCTCTGGACTCAGCCGTTCCTTGCCTACTTTTTGCGCAAGGAGCTACCTGAGGATCCGACCGAAGCGCGCCGCATTGTGTGTCGCGCTCGAGCTTACACCATCGTTAATGGTGAGTTTTACAAGCGCAGCACCACTAGACTCTTTCAGCGTTGCATCTCACCGGAAGAAGGTCGAATGTTGCTCGAGGAAATCCACTCGGGACTTTGCGGCCACCATGCTTCGTCATGGGCCTTGGTCGCCAAAGCCTTTCGTCACGGTTTCTTCTGGCTCAGTGCCCACGCTGATGCGGAGGAACTCGTCCGAACTTGCGAAGGGTGTCAGAGGTATGCCCGCCAATCACATATGCCAGCTACCGCGCTCAGGACCATCCCAATCACGTGGCCTTTTGCTGTGTGGGGACTCGACATGGTGGGCCCGCTTAAAACAGCCCGAGGAGGTTTCACTCATCTCCTTGTGGCAGTGGACAAGTTCACGAAGTGGATTGAAGCCAAGCCAATCATGAAACTTGATAGTCCGACTGCCGTGAACTTCATGAAGGGAGTCGTCTTCCGATTCGGAGTCCGTCATAGCATCATCACTGACAATGGCAAGAACTTCACTGCCGAAGTCTTCCGCCACTTCTGTCGGGATCATGGAATCCGAGTCGACTTTGCCTCCGTGGCTCATCCGCAGTCCAACGGACAAATCGAGCGTTCCAATGCTCTTATTCTCCAGGGCATCAAGCCCCGGTTATTAGTCCCATTGCAACGGGCCGCCGGCTGCTGGATCGACGAGCTTCCGTCTGTCCTCTGGAGTTTAAGGACAACTCCAAACCGGTCGACTGGCTACACGCCCTTTTTCATGGTTTACGGAGCCGAAGCCGTCCTACCGAGTGACATCCTCCATGACTCCCCCCGAGTCACGGCATACGTGGAAAAGGATGCCGAGTCGGCACGACAGGATGATCTTGATCTCTTGGAGGAAGCACGGGAACTCGTCCTTTCGCGCTCGGCCATCTATCAACAGAACTTGCACCGCTACCATAGTCGGCAAGTTCGGGGCCGAGTCTTCAGCAAAGGAGATTTGGTCCTCCGACTAATCGAAGACAAGGCAGGCATGAACATGTTGTCTCCGCCTTGGGAAGGGCCGTTCATCATCAACCAGGTGCTGTAAAACGGCGCGTACCGACTGGAAGACCCGGCAACCGGCGCAGTTACTGAAAGGACTTGGAATATTGCTCAGCTGCGTCCCTTTTTCACTTAAACTTTGTACTTCCAACAGTTCATTGTTTCGTTATAAATAAACATTTGTTTCCCTCGAGCGGCACTCGGGAAGCACTTTGTTTCTTAAAATTTTCATGTATTAATTACGTTCCCTTTGGCATCCCTGGGGGCTACGTATTTCAAAAAAAAACCGAGTGGCTTAACTTCGGGCAACCCCCGGAGGCTACCTCAACCCACTGGGTGATTTATCACTCGGCGCAAGTTATTTCGGATCTCCTAACTTTGTTTCTGCACGAGCGTTAAGTAAACGTGTACGGTACCTAAGGCCCACTCTTCGTCCCCAACTACAGTCGCAACCCGGCTGTCCGGTTGGCAAGAGCAAAAGCTAAAGGTCGGCCTGCACGTGAAAGGATCCGACTCGGCGGGAAAAACAAATTTGGACGAATCAAATAACTTGTGCAAAATCAAATGAATCGAAAAACACTTTCATTCAAGTCAAAATATGGTCTTTACATTTTTTCTACTCGGCATACCGAGAGATATTACATGATATTTTTTATTCTTCTGGAGTTGCTTCTACACGCTCCTCCAGGTCGGTGAAGTCGGCGATCCGGCTGGCGGCGGCACGGACTCGGGGAAGGAGCTCCAGAGGGTTGACTGACTGACCCTCTTCGTTGACTGGGGCCCCAGCGGAAATGCTGTCGACATCCGCATCGGAGTGGTGTGCCAGCACCATCGCTAGCGCCATGCCGCCCCCGAGCGGGCTGCCGACTCCTTCCACTTCTCCATCTCCGCCGAGCCTTGTGAGAGCTTGTCGGCGAGGGCGAAGATGCTGGAACCCGGTTCTTCTCCGGGCCATAGCTTGGTGCAGAGGCTTTGGGCAGCCGACTTCATGTTCTGCACCAAGCTCTTGACTTGGAGGAGTCGGTCCTCCATAGTCACGACGCAGTTGGACATCTGTTCGGGTGTCCAGAAGGCGTCAAGAGCCGACCTCGCTGGGTCGGAAAGTGCGCGAAGTTGGAGCGTCGCCCGCCTTGCTTGCTCCTCCAGTTCTGGGTAAGCATCTGGGTGTGAATTATTGCAAAGAAAATAAACAAGGAAGCGTGCAAAAGAGAAAATAAAGGACTCGGCGTCTTACCGAGTAGAGTCTCATTAGCCTTTTTGAGTTGGCTTATGAGTTCTCCCTCGCGCTTCTCCCAGTCGACGATAACCGCGGCGTGTCGCTGCTGTGACTCGGTCATCTGCCTGGAGAAGTTGTCGACGGATGCCTGCAGTTTGCGGTTCGCCGCCTGCGACTGCTCGTATTGCGCCGTCCGTTTCTCATGGTCCAACTGCAGCGTGGCGAAGGCCTTCTTTTGAGCATGAGCTTCTTCTAGCTCATTGTGAAGCTCGGCCGCTTTGGCATCGAGCATCTCTGCAGCTTTTGCCATCGGGATCATCGCCTTCATCTCCTTCCGGAGTCGGGTGTTTTCGGCTTCGACGTCTGCCGACTCAATAAAGTTGATACTAGTAAAGCTTCTAAGACAAAGGAGCTGAAGACCCGGATACTTACTCCTGATGGCGGCGAGTTTCTCTTCAATCCGCCGACTCTTGGCCCTTTCTTCCGCCAACGCCTTCTCGAGGGAGGCGTTCTTCTCCATGAGGGCTGGGCCATTTTCGCTGAGCTGGATCGCAGCCTGGACATGGAAAAGATTCGTCAGCATAACCTGAATTAATAAGTCTCTAACCGACCCAACCAGTCGGCTAGAGACTCGGGGGCTACACCCACTGGGTGCACTGATCGTGCTCCCAGTGTTAAGAACTAAACCAAGTTCGAAAGTAATTTACCCCGATGGAGGATTCAAGAACCTCGGCCGAGTCCGCCAAGGATTTGGCCGCGTCGGCAAATTCCCTAAGTTTGGAGCTAAGGGCAGCGACGCGGTCGGTGGCTGCTTCCGCTGCCGTCAAGTCCCTCGTGCTGCAACTCGGCAATAGCAGCGCGGGGACAAGGCTTCCGGACGAACCCGGCGCCGGCTCTTCGGTCGCGGAAGCCGGAGCCAAGGCCAGGCTCTGCTCGGCCACCGGAGAAGACTCGGTGGCGAGCTGGCCTCCGGCTCCGCCTGCTGGTTCTGAGGAGTCTGCACCGTCCGTAGCCGCCGGCTCCGTTGTCGCCTTGCCGGAAGGAGTTGGCGGAGGCTGCGGGTTGCCAGCCGAAGCCTCGGTCGACCCGGCGCCCACGTCTGACTCCGGCACCTTCTCTGCGGGTGCGGCAGGCTGTGGCGTGGGAGCAACAGGCTGCGGCGTGCTTGGCGTAGTCGCAGCCGGAGGCGTGGCCGCGGCCGGAGGCGCGGTCGACTCGGCACCCGAGGCCGACTCCGTTGCCACAGTGGGGACGGTTGGCGTCGGTGCGCTGGGCTCGGTTGCAGTTGGAGTCGGGGAAGCCGACTCCGGCGGCGGGACCGGAGTCGGGGCTGCGGGTGTGCCGGCTGAGGAGTCTCCTTTGTCGGAGAACTTCTTTTGGACTCTGCAATGTCAAAAACAAAACCGACTTCAGCATCTTCACCAACCTACTTCGACTGGAGTATGAGGCAAAAAGCAAAAGGACTCGTACCTGGTGGTTGTGGGGATCGTCTTTTTCTTCGGTTTCCCCGGGGCGGGCGGACCCCCGGAGGAACCGGTGAGTGCCGGCTAAGGCGCACTCGTCTTAGCCGCAGGAACCGAAGCCTGTGCCGCGGGGCCGGCAGGTGCGGCTCGTGCCCGCTTGGCGGCCGACTCCGCCTGAGCCGGCTCCGCCTCCGTTTGCGGGGTCTTAGACCCGGAGGCGTCGTCGTCACGCCTCCGTTTGGTGGTCAGGGGGACCCCTTCCGACTCGGTGTCCGAGTCGACCCGGACACCTCCCTCGAGGGCTTCCTCGTTGACCTCCGCGTCGTCCAACGCCGCCGGAGCTGAACTCTGCTCGGGGAGTGGTAGCATGAAATTCAAGTCAAGGAAGTTCTGCAGTATCGAAAGACTTGGGAGTTAGGAAGAACAAATAAGCAATAACATACAAGAACCCGACTCGGAATGTAAGACACTTACAGTCGGCGGTGGGTTGGCGGCAGAAAAGGGAATCACATGTGACGCCCTGGTGAGCCCGGTTCGCTCTTTGGTCAAGTTCTTCAGGAGTTCCATGAAAATGTCGTCCGGAAGCCCATCGACCGACACCCTCATCGAGTCGTGTGAGCCCGAGTACTCCCACATCGGGTGCGCTCGGGCTTGAAGTGGTTGGATGCGCCGAGTCAGCCAGGTGGAGATGAGGTCGGTGCCCATGAGCCCTTTCTCCTGAAGTCTCTGGATCCTCCTCAGGAGTCAGTCGACTTCGGGCATCTCCTCGCTGGAGGGCTTGGCGCTCCAACGCTTCCGCCACTCGGGGGGACCTTCGGCGTACGGGGGAAGCCCTTCGTGGCCAGTCGGCATGCGCTCATCCGGGCAATAGAACCACCCGTCCTGCCATTTCCGAACGGTGTCTGGGAGCTGCAGCTTGAAATACTTTGCGCCGGCCTTGACTTGGATTCCGGCGGGTTTTGATGGGCTGCGCCTTCATCGTGAAGATCTTCTTCCACAGCCCCCAGTGAGGCCGAGTCCCCAGATAGCATTCGCACAGCGTGACGAAACACGCAATGTGCAGAATGCCATTGGGGCTCAGATGATGGAGCTGGAGGCCGTAGAAGAAGAGGAGGCCGCGCAAGAAGTCATGCGGTGGCAGCGAGAAGCCCCGCTTGATGAACGGGACGAGCATCACGCGTTCGTGCGCGTGCGGAGCGGGCTTCTCCTCCTGGAACGGCGCCCTCCAGTTGTTGATGGTGCGGGGCGGCAGCAGACCCACGCCGGCGAACCCGATGAGGATTCGGTCAGTGACAACCGACGGGACCCAATCGCCCTTTTTCCACCCATCGGAGGCGGTGGCGGAGGAGGAAGCATCGGTCTTCTTGCCTTTGCCGGCACGAGACATGGTCGGACGGCTGGAGAACGGCGGCGAACAAGCTTTTCTCTCGGGAAGAAGTGCGCGGTGGCGGAGCTCTAGAGGCAAAGGGCTTGGGCACGAGGAAAGCGAAAGTAGATGAGAAACGTGGCAGCCCTACGCCCTCTTTTATAGCTAAGGGAGGCAAACCATCAACAGTCGTGCGTCCGACGTGGCGGCAAACCGCCGCGGCAACTGCCGCCCCGCGCGCGCGAACCCGTGGGATCCGGGCGCCTTTTTCGCCACGGCGCGGCATCCCAGGCGTCTTGACCGGCGAACATTACGTCAGCATCCATCCTGCGCACGCCGCTCGCGTGATTTGGGCGCAGTCATGATGAATCGTCACATCGGACGTCACGCGAAATCAGAGCAGCGGCAGCGGATGTCTCGGGCACGCTTCGTGCGGGACTCGAGGCGAAATCATTGCGCTGCGGCGCTGCAGGCACTCTGCCCAATCGACTGCGCGCATTAAATGCTGAAGCGACGTCGTGTACAGTCAAGATGATACCGTGTAGCGCAAGCCGGCTTCGACCGGGTTCGGTTCGACCAAGTCGAATCACTCTTGGAAGCCGAGTCGGTTTGAAGTCGGCTTAGCTCACTGGGACACGTCACGAGATTGTACCGACTCCACCAAACAATTCCGAGGCGCACGAGCCGCCACACTCGGAAGCAGACTGGCTCTGCGAAAGGGTGCCGATGGCCGACCCAACAGGGTTCGCAGGTCACTCGGCAACACCCAAGCTAAGGACGGACCCGGCATCCACAGCGGAGCAGAATGGTCCCTGAATCGGAGCCGGACGCCACAGCGGCGCAAGATGGCTCACTGATTCAGGATTCAATGCCAGAGTTCGAGGGCTCGGTTTCGAAGATGAAGATCGAAGGCGTCCCCCCTGCGGGCACAAGACGGCAACGGTCCACTAGGACATGCCAGGCGCTATTTCGGATTCACTCGAAATTCATGATACGCCTCCCGGAAGGCCATTAGCCGACTTCTCCAGCCGGAAAGCGCGGGTATCACCGCATTCCTAGCACTTAGCACAAATCTAACATTTTTTCAGGTATCATGGGAGTCCATCAAGGTCTCTCCACCAGCGACTTGGGCATGCGCAACTTGCTCGTCAATCGGCATTTGTGTCGAGACCTCGAAGCACTCGGGGGCTACTGACGGGAGAACCCATCCGGGTAGGCCCAGCACAGCGAGTCGGCCCAACTAGCTCGGGAAGCTCCATGGAGGCCCACTCGGATGAAGGCCCAAGTAAGGCCTGCACGGGCACAACGGCCGAGTGTCATCGAGAAAGGCGTTACAACCTCATCAAGGCATACGTTTCGCCAACATGAAGACTGGCGTTACTCGGACGGTTACGCGGAATGAATGAACCAATTAATTAATGCGGTTACTGTAGCTCGGCCGACTGGCCGAGTCGGCAGATGTACAGCCTATAAGGGGCAGAGCACCCCATGCAGAGGGGGGATTCCTTTTCCATAGGCTTAAAGCTAGACTGCATCTTCAACCTCCTGTAATCTTTTTCACGCAAGGCTAGCAATACAAACAGCAAGAGTAGGGTATTACCTCTGCCATTGGAGGGCCTGAACCTGGGTAAAAACCTCTTGCGTGCACCCGCTTGAATCTTCCTCACGCGTTCCCCCAAATCCTACTATAAATGTATATTGCCGCGAAATCCCCGCGACATAAATCATCCAGCTTAAGCAAAAGTATTAATTCAAAATGTGGAGTCGGGGTCATAGGCTCAAACTAAGCTTACGAATGTTCCAGGATCACCTAATGATGTGCTTAGTTGAGTGACTAGGATGAACCAAGGATAATTGATTTCAAATAGGTGTTGTTGAAGTGGAATACTTTTAACATTTTTTTAGCTGAGCCGAGGAACAAGATGTGATTTTAACCTTTGTATTTAGTTTAATCATCACCGCTTGTATTTGCATTTATATTTCTCATTGCTCATGAAACCAACCAAATAGTATTTTGGCCCCATTCTTTTCGGCTTAGGCTTGTGAAGAAACCGGCTTAAGCTTAGTTTGCTGCAGAAGCTCCGGTAGGAGGAAGCCGGATCTCCTTTTTTTTTAAGCTTATGAGATAGAGCTTATTTGCTGTGAAGAATGTTGCAATGTCTATAATACTCTTAAAGTTGTTTGTGCTCTATTTAATTGTTAATATCGTTCTTCTCAATGCAAATAAACACAATTCTAAATTTTTGCATACACATATTGATACACATTTAAGCATACACATCATCTTATCACTACCGAGTTCCAATTTTTTGCAACTAGCAAAAACATCATCCAATGATCTATCTCATAATCTGTCACATACAATTTTTTCATCCACATACAATAATCTTCATTATATTAGTACATGACAAAGAAATGCAAAAAGAAAAAATTACATTGAGTTGGGCCGGTGGAGGAAGGGCTCAAGGCGACGGCCGGGCTGGTGGAGGCCGTTCGGGGTGATGGCGGGGTGGTGAGGAGGGCCTAGGGGCTACCGGATCCAGTGCTAGAGGCGAGATCTGTGCACCGGATCTGGGCCGGTGGAGGGGGGCTCGGATTGCCGGATCCGGGCCAATGTCAGCTGCTCGAGGCGATGGAGGTTGATGGAGGGCGACGGCGACAGGACGTGGATGGAGGCGGACGGGGCAGACACAGAGGGAGGCGGACGAGGCTCGGGGCCGAGGCCAAGATATGCGCGGGCTATTGAGGCAGAGGAGGAGAAGGGCACGGGGAGGGGAGCGTTGACGGCGGGTGGTTCGACGGCGGTAGCGGACCTCAGGACCGGCCGGAGGTTGAGGGAGGCGGACAGGGCTCGGGGAAGAGGATAGCAGGGGGCCCGGGAGCGCCGGAAGTGGACGCGCTGCCGGCTGTCGCGGGGAAGTAAGGGGGAAAGGGGAGCGCTAGCGGTCTTGGCGCGGCGGGGGGGGAGGGGGGTTGCTCTGCCCTGCGAGGTGCGGGTGAGATGTGGGGGGCGCTGGGTTGGGCTCAGATGGGGGAGGGGGTGAGGGGGTGGGAGTGCCATACGGCCGTAATAACATGAGCAAGTTTGAGGGCAAATTCAAACATCCTTTTAGTATAAGGTTGGGAAGCTGCAATTTGCTATCTTCTAGCCACCAACAGGTTTTGAAGGAGCTTTTCCCAACTGCATCCCCTTCTTTTGGGCTTATGGCTTCCTAGCTGTTCCTATATGGTTTCCTGTAATCCTGTGAGGCTGTAGTAGTGAGCAACATTGTAGTGATACAAGCAAACAATCACCACAATGAAATAGAAAAAGAAAAATAACCCTAAGCGCTTGTCAGCAAAAAGGATGTGGTGTGTATCAACTATCGCCAAACCAAAGATTTCTCGCTCTTGATAAGAGTCACAAACTATAACTATCTTTTTTCTATCAAGGTTTAAAACTTCTGTCTTCTTGTTTTAGGATTTTGAAAATTAGTTCTCTTTAAACTTCTTGACTCATGGTTTAATTAGTCGTTTACGCCAGTTTAAAACGATTCAGGATGTGCTTTTTAAAAGGGAGTCTTATAAAAGGTTTAACCATGAATATTTTGTTAACACAAAGTAAGTTTAAAAAATAAGTCTATTCTAATTTTTACTAGGAAGTTGGGTATTTGTGACAGATTTTATTAGATTTAAGAGTTTGTGATATATTTTTATCAGATTTAGGAGCAATAATTCCTGTCTTTACCATATTTATGGAAGGAGGGGATTCTGACATGGTGGGCCCACTTGCTAGGCTGATGTGGCAACTCAGGGTGCCAGCTAGCACATTAGATTGGAGGCGCAGCCTGCCTCAAACGTGGCACTTATGCCTTGACCTGGTCGAATCAAACCATCACCTAGACCGCATCCGTTCGTCTCCCCACTCCCTCCTCATTCCCGTCGCTACGAGCTAGGTTTTAGGAGACAAGGCGACGATGATTTGAGACGGCGGTGATGGTGACTTGATACGTGATGACTGAGGTAGTGGAAGACGTGGAAGGCTAGAAAAGACGAAAGTGGCTCAGAGCTTGGAGATGTCATGCAAGAAGCACCTAGCACACATAAAGCTGAAGAGAGAGGCTAGGATGGCGTTCCTCGAATTTGATGAAACTTCGAGTCTGTCGTTAGTGATGATATGTGCGATTCATTTGGAAAATGACTTCAATTTTTGTGCGGCTGTGATGATCGCTTATCTTATTGTTGCGGATTGTTGCGGTTCTAGTCAACTGGAGTGCGCTTTAGGGCACCAACCTGGCCTGGATGATGATTTGATTCAATCAAGTTAGGGCATAAGTGCCACGTCAGAGACGGCTTGGATGAGTGTGCCTCCAATCTAACACGCGAGTTGACACCTGAGTTGCCACATCGGCCTAGCAAGTAGGCCTACCATATCAGAATCTCCTCCTCTCCCCTAAATCTTGTAAAGACATGAATTATTGCTTCTAAATCTAGATAAAATATATCATAAACTGATAAAATCTGTCACAAATGCACAACTTCCTAAAAAAATCGTGTGCCCAGTGTGGAGTTCTGTGCGGGCGCGTGTGGTGGGCAGGCGATCAACGTCTCTATCGGGAAAAAAAAGGGGCGTGGCCTATTCATCTACTATTGCGCCCAATGGCCCAGACCTGGAAAACGATTCATCCCAAAACATCACGTACCCACAAAAGCAACAATGCACTATTACATTTCTGAACTTTCGTTTGAATCGCGTCAATTTGAATCGATAGTAATTATCTTTTGATCACATGGGTTCCTGCTGGCTGCTGCATCCACCAACAGTCGATTCGAATAAAGCACGGTCGAGGCAAAATTACACACGCGACCCGGCGGCTTAATGGGCACACGTTTCAAAGCAAAGCGAGAGCATGAATGGATAGATAGAAAAGATCAAACTACACTCCATAATCCTGAGTGGAATTCCACCACCAGAAACACAGAAACTCACACAATACACATGGAGGAGACTAGTCATCCCATCAACACCGACCGAATAATTCCATTGCAGAGGTTCATAAACAGGGAGTAAAAAATAAATTGATAACGCCCAACAAGAAATAAGCTAGTAGCATTACATTGTCAAGCACCGCTTAGTTCCAGTTCCATTTCGATCCGTCGTCTTCCTTCTCAGAAGCAGGCGTCCAGAAGACAGCAGCAGCAAAGGGCGGCCAGGCTGTTGCAACAAATATCACAACGGAATGATGACATTAAACATCTAAAGCAAGAAATGAAGTACCAAAATATTGGCATTTTTGCAAGAAAGCATATGCCTATCTGGTATAATACATTATGATTATCTAAAATGCCCACCAATCCATCGGCATATTTCGATTATCAACTAGGAGTATTTTAGTAGTCGCATTAGTACAAGAATTGTGCCTGGGCATCAACCTAAACTGATTGATTATCTTCGGGGAGAAGAGAACCGTCCTTTGGTATTAGCGCGTCAACGGAAACATTAATACCCAGGTTACCTCTCCCCAAAGGAATCTGAGAAAGCACCTATTTTTATACTGCCGAACATTTGATCTTATCTACAGCCAGTCCATAACGCATGTGAAAGTGAAACGCTCACAAAAATTGCGACTGCTGAGACTTTTTTTAGTTGGTGCTGCTGACTGCTGAGACTTAAGAACAAATGATTTCTCAATTTTGCATCCCAGCCGTCCATCTGAGATCACAAGGCTCACGCGAGCAGAAGGAGCGGTGCAGGATACGTGTGCGCTTTGCGTGGAGCGGGCGACACGTCGTCGAGGCCACGAGGCCCCTCCGCCTTTTGCAAGGTTAGCTCACGCGTCAATTCATGGCCCCACCCAAGCAGACGTGCGCACGACGGCGACCGCCGGAGAACACTCGCCGCCAGCGTCTCCGGGCAGATCTGGCCCGGGCGATCCTAATCTCCTAACCCCTCTAAACAAGCCCTGAACTTCTAATCTAATCTAGTATAGAAAAATTGAAGAAGGCAAGGAGCGCACGTACCATCCCTCCATGAAGGAAGGCCCGCTCTGCTGCTGCTGGCGGGGCGGCTGCTGCGCGTACTGCGGCGGGTAGCCCTGCTGGGGGTAGCCCTGCTGTGGTGGGTAGCCGGCCGGCGGGTAGCCCTGAGCCGGAGGGGGGTATCCGGCCGGAGGGTACCCCGGCGGCGGGTAGCCGTCCTTCCCCGGGTAACCTGCAGAATTAAAGATCCACACCCCAAGATTCAGTTTACCAGCCACACAAAAAGGAAACGAACACCACAAAAATAGAAGATAGAGATAGACACGGATGGAGACGAGAAACAGGAGGATACCTTGCTGCGGCGGGGCGCCGACGGGGGGCTGCTGGTTGTAGTAGCTCATCTTCTCCGGCCGCCTCGCTCCGGGGGTTGCTGGTCTCTTGCGGCGATCGGAACAGGGGCTTGCTTGACCTGTTGGGGTTTGGGCGATACGCGTTTGGGTGGGTAGGGTCGGGTCGGGTCGAGCGGGTTTTATATAGATGGGAATACGCGTCGGTGACGTGGCCTGGGCCCGGCGTTGGTGGGCCGTATTTCACACGCCTCGGACACCCGGGTTTGGTTGCGTGCTTGCCGGGTTGGTGCGGCCCCGAGTTATGCAAGTTGAGTACCAGAACCGTTTCGAGGGGGTTGTGCCTCTTTCATGTTACCTGTTTTGGTTTTTCTTCGCTGTATTTGGTTCTGGAAACTAGTGATTGCTGGGCTAGAGGTGGTTCGTACTCAGCTTTGTCATTCGACGTGCAAGTTAGCCTGGTCCATGGTTGAGTTATGTTGATTGCAATTGATTAGAGATTACACCAGGTCATTAAGTTAGGGATGATTCACGACTAAGCAAATGTTTTAAGAGGGGTCTTCCGGGAAATGATCTGAGGACCCAACAGTATTTTTAGTCTTGCGACTTTGGTTGCGTCTTCGCAGACAAGAGACAATTCAAGAACAACACATCGAGTCGAGAGGTAGCGCTGTCGCTTGCTTAGTTATGACCGTTATGAGCTATCAACTCAGTCAATTCACTACTTAAAAAAACGACGCTCAGTCAATTCAAACAATCAATCCAATATATAAATTAAGGGTGGTTAATTAATCGGATTTGTTATTTTTAAATCGTCTAAGAAATTGTTATTTCTAAGTCGATTAAGTTCATAAAAATATTTGTAAAACTTTAGTCCTAGAAACTAGAAATATACGATTATTAGTTACACATCTCTTACCTAAAATTGTACACACTTTCTAAAATGTGCAACTACCTAATTAGCCGTTAGATAGATAATTAAGTCTAACATCAATTTAGAAATAATAATTTCTTTAAAAATAAACTTGTCCTTAATTAATTATTCACGTCAGCCAAAGACCGACTGAGTCGATTTAAAAATAAGCTCGTCCTTAATTAATATTCACAAGTAATAATACATCAGCCAAAGACCGACTGACTGGACGTTCCAGTCGTCTAAGATATGCCATATAAAGTTCTCGCTGGGGCGGCTCAACCCGCACCTTCGGTCAGTAAGCGCCTGTCTCAGCTCAACCAGAGCCAGCTCGCCATGTTGCCATTTTTTCAGTTATCTTTGGCGCGTCGTCGTCTTTGACTGCTTAATGTTCCAACCACCAGCTGCAGCGGTTACCAACGTCCATCATCATAAATCATACGCGTTCACGGGCGTCGCAACACGCCCAGCATTCATCGAGGATGCGACCCCTCTCTGTTCGCTTCTGTGCCAGAAAATCCCCGCACGCGACGCTGGTCATCCGCCGCGCGGCGCACCGGCTGGTGGCATGGTGGCATGCTGTGACGAGCACCACGCGGCCGAGTACTCGAGTTTAGCCGTTCAGCGGTGCGTGCCGCTCGGATGCTTTGCGTTGCGTGCGGTGGGGTTGTCCCGTCCTGAAACCACGCGCGCTCTCGTAGGCTTTGGAGGGCCGTCGCGGTAGACGGCGTGGGCTGCTGGTTTCCGAGATGCTTCAACCGCCTGAGTACATGTTGGTAGGGCCGTGGGCCCGTCGCATGTCCCCGGCTTGTTGACCAGTGCGCAGCACATAACCTGTTGGGACCTGGTAAAGATACGGTTAAGTCGAAGCTAACTGCTAACATACTTCACTTTGCAGTGATCAGTACCATGCCCATGCCTTCATACTACAGTCCCCGAACCCACCAAATTCAGCTGTCATATGATGGTTCGTTTTTCTGTTTCCCCTCGAAATAGATCATTTGAGTGTTTTTTTTAGCTAGGATCATTCGAGAGTTTAACTGAGTATAACCATTGGATGGATAACAAGGAGAAATAAAAGGATGATGTGGAGAATTGATGGCATTCAGTATTCAGAAGATACCAAACCAAGAACGTGAAGCTGCAACGAAGTCCAAGGACCGTTCTGTTACGAGCAAAAATTGAAGATATAAGACAAACGGTTCAAATCAAGCAAAGAGACCAAGAGCATGAGTTGGAAGCTGTTGTTAAAGGTTGCACTCCCCTTCTCCCCTGCAGAGAAAGCAAAAGTAGTAGGGACAAACCACTGAAACTACATGGACTCGATCATTCAAACAAACTTTTCCCTTGTCTGATGTGCTCTTCGTCACACGAAACAAGACATTTTACTTTATCAAGCTGAGATCAAAAGAGAGATAAAGAGAGAGAAAGATAGAGAAAGAGAGAGAGAGGAGTGTTGCATCTCGTTACTCCAATGTTGCATGCTTAAATTCTCTATCTGGACAGCAACACCACTATAAGTATTTGTTTCTGACGGAACAGAAGTGTAGGTTGAGCACGTCTTCCTCCACGCAAATCGGCCACGTTGTTGCCCTCAGTGGAAAAGATGGCGCCGTCCAAGTGCATCGTCTTGCTCCTCACCTTCGCCGCGGCTGCGTCGACGCTGCAACCGTTGGAAGCGAGGGTCCAGGGGCTCAAACCCGCGGCCGCAAATCAAGAACCTTCGCCGCCGCCCTCGCCGTCGCGACATTTGCCGCCGCAGCCGGCGCATTGCCTCACGCCGCTGTTGAAGGTGTTCCCGTGCCAGTTTTACCTCACCAACACCAGCGTGCCGGCGCCTCCTAGCACATGCTGCGATGGCTTCAGGTCGCTCCTCAGCAGCAGCGCCAAAATCTGCCTCTGCCACGCCATTATTGGCGACTTGAAAACCTTTATCAACAACAGAACCATTGATCAAGTCCGCATGGTGTCCCTTCCGTTCACATGCAGCACCAAACTACCACTAGAGTTACTTTTCATGTGCTTCCGTACGTCAAAACTTCTCTCTCTTCTTTTTAGGTTTAAGTCAAAACTTCGAACTACGCTACTACTCGTATTTTACAGCATGCGTTTTAAATATCATCATTTATGAACTTAATGCTTCCGAGGAAACTGATTTGGTGATGGACTTGATTCGCAGTGCAACCAGTGCCACCACTAGCAGGTAACGCATAGTTCATACTCCCTCCGTTTTTATATGTAAGGCGTGCACGGAATTTTAGGTTCAACTTTGACCAACGATTAAGCCAATACTATTGACTTATATGACATAATAGTGGTACCATTGGATTCATATTCAAACGTATTTTCAAATGGTATCACTTTTATATTATATAATTCAATATTATTGGTTTAATTGTTGGTCAAAGTTGAACCTAAAATTTCGTGCATGCCTTACATATAAAAACGGAGGGAGTAGTTCTCAGGCGCTGCTGTTTTCAGGTAACGCATCCGGGGAAGCATTCTATGTGGAAACTTGTTTGGATTCTTGTCTTCTGAATGTTCATTTGATTTCCATTGCAGAAGGATCGCCTTAAGAGCAGCACATAGAAGGTTTCGTCAAGATTGACAGTTGATTTAATAACTACTATATATAGTCTTGATTATGAGTAGTTTTACTATGTTAATGTAGTACGATGATCTACATGTCATGTTCAGAGAGCCATGTGTATAGTGGTACAGAAAC
Organism: Stipa capillata; assembly: GCA_019208055.1. Taxonomy (NCBI): domain Eukaryota; kingdom Viridiplantae; phylum Streptophyta; class Magnoliopsida; order Poales; family Poaceae; genus Stipa; species Stipa capillata. Next base: position 114,819 of record JAGXJF010004414.1, read on the forward strand.
ATGAAAGTACATAACTACTGGTTATGTGAGATCTCGGTTGCATGATTGTGAAGTCGATGTTTCATTCATCCATGCAGATTCTAGCTCCTTCTTTCCCGTTCTATTTTCTGTTGACCTTCGGATATGCATTAGTATTTCCCCCTTGCCTAGGCTAGCAATCGAGGAAGGTTTAGTGAAGGGCACGCACGGTCAATAACTGGTTAGCAGCACCCTTGTTGCATGCGCGCGCGCCGCGCGGTCGTGTTCGAGCCAGCCGTGCCAAATTCGTCATTTTCTTTTTGTTTTCAATTTGACTTACCAATGTCATGCTAGCTGTGTCTTTGAAGCAGAAGCACAAGTTGCAAAATCATCACTTCCTGGGACGTTTACACAATGGCCCTCCCAGATCATCCTCTGAGGAACCCTTATGTCCCCGCATTTCGCTAGCGTCGTTGTCATTTCTCAGTTTCTCTACTCCCAACCGTCTAAGCGTGGCTCCACCGTTCTTCGATGTGCGCCACCGCAATGCGGGGTACGCCTCCCGTCTTCTCCGGTCTCCGCGTGACCCCTGTTGACACCGTCCGAGCCTCTGAGGCGTCGCCGCAGGAGCCCAAGCCAAAGCTCTAGTTTTGGGGATTCGATTTTTTGTTTGATTTGAATTTTCGACAACTTTGCAGTTAGAGCTCCTTCTAGTGGGAAGTTACATACTCAATTAAGAATTTATTAGTTTAATGAGTAATTACGAGGGAGGAGGCTGAAGGTGAAAGATGTTTTGTAGCAAAGAATTATGAGGGAGCAGAGATATAACGGGCTACTAGGCGTGGGCAAGGACAGTGAGGCCACCCGCCCAGAGTGAGCCCAATCATACATGTCAAAGATATACATATAAGTAGTAACAGGCTCAAACAATAAATATCCGACGGTTTCTAGCAGGATGAATGGTTTCTAAATCAGCCCATGAATGTATAAATCCTGACAGGTTAGGTTAATTTAGACAGGTCAGATGGAGACCTGGTCCCTGCTACTTTTTAGGATGAGTTGCATAGTCTAGGCATACTACACTAGTTCACTAGATCAAACCAAGAAAAGAAAAACCAAACAAAAGATAATACAACCCTATGCTTGCTGAATTCTCTTGCATGTTTGAACGCTACCATAACGAGACCAATTACAGGGCATGCATACGTCGTCGGCTAATTGCTTAACCCGAGAACAAGAAGGGCATATTTGACAGATTTGTTCACTCGCTCACAAACAAGTGCATCCTGCTGCTGCAAGCTTACACTACAGGTAGCCAAAAGGCTAGTTCTGGGATTCGATGACCAATACAATCACCAAGTACACTTCAGAATAATGAAGAAATTCAAAATTCAGGAATTTGCGATTTGCAAGAGACCGCAAACTTCAATTCATTGCAATTCAGATTGTAATGACCTGTCACTATATCCGAAAAACATGCAGCAATTTGCTCACTTCGCAGAATTCAGATTTGGTTTAGCCATGTACATTTCAAAAGAAGAGGCACATGTAGGCTGTAGCTATAAAAGTACCATTCGAAAAGGCAAAAACTAACAGAAAAAATGCTAGTCTTCTCTCCATACAAAGTCAGAACATCAGAATATGTGGCCATCATCTGCACTAGCGATGCCAGGTAAAGTACTAGAACGCGGTTCTTGCCCAACCGACTGACCTTGGAAACAAAAAGTAATATATGTAAATAAGTGATTTCTCTTTGTTCTCCATAATCCCCAAACCAATCTGAAAATGAGATTGCCAGATATCATGTCCGGCTAGGCGTTGCTTGAGATGAAGAGAAGAAAACGATCAAAAATCTCTAGGGGAAGAAGAACGAGATCGCAACTCCTTGGACGGCATACATTGGGGGAACAGGGAGATCACGATTTTTCGGCGGCAACGTCGTGGCGGCAAATTTCTGCTTCCCGCTAGCTGTCAGTCTGGGCCTTGTGGACTTGAGCCCAACTAAGAGGGACACTCAAGCACTGATCTGCTGCTGCCGTTGGATGTGACTAAATAAAGTTGGATGGGTGAGTTGAGAGGTAATGCAATGTTTGCCTTAATAACACTACTGAAGGATACGGTTCCATGGTGCCTTTTTTTTTGAAACACCTAAGATTTCACTACTCAGATAGAGCCAGCTAAATCACCGGCCACTGAAATAGTTACAAAGTCTCGGAGATCATAGAGCCAATGAACTTGGTCTCCAGACTCCAAACCAGCGCCATGAGACGCTAATATATGAGCTACTTTGTTACAATCTCTTGAAACCCAAACAACTTTAGCATCATCAAAATACAAGGATAACAATCTTTTTACCTCCATAAAAATAGAACCACACAGGGAAGCATCATAATCTTCAGAGGAGATTGCTTGCTGCAGCACACGAGTCAGTTTCAAAAATAACATTCTGCCATCCCATATCACTTACTCTCTCTATTGCTCTGAGCAAAGCCAGACTTTCAGCATGGAGGGCATCCATGAGATGGTCTAATCTTCCCGCTCCTGCTGCCTCAGCTAATCCTTCCGAGTTGCGGATGATATAACCCCAGCCCCCTGTATGATCTTCTACCTTGAACGCTCCATCAACATTAATTTTCAGGTAGTTCAAAGATGGTGGAGTCCATTTCAGCTGTGATGCTGTGATTCCTCCCGTGCCCGTGTTCTTCTTCTCCGCCTGTAAGAATTCCTCGTGATGTAATTCAATTGAGTTCACTAACGCATCACAGCTTCTGATTGATTCACCTGCATTTGCTTTATTTCGTTCGTGCCACCATAACCAAAGCATAATGCATATTTTTGTGACTTCCCCTTCCTTCAGTTTAAATATTCTCATTAGGACATCTTGAGGATTGGGACAACTTTCAAGGGATAATCTGATTTCTTCCAATTGCAGTGCCCTCCATAATCTCTTAACATGCTTGCACTTGAGAAAACAATGGCCCCCATCCTCTTCCACCTGGAAACAAACAGGGCATTTAGGGTTGATCTCTACTCCTTTCTTCATGAGTTTTTGTCTCCAAGGCAGGCTGTGGTGTGCTAATCTCCAGATGAAAGGCCGAATCTTATTTGGTAGGGGGATCTTCCATAACTTCCTCCAATCAAAGCTGAGGTTATTTGGCATACTATTTGAGCTTGTTTGAATCCCATTAGTTGCCCTTCTGGCTTCAGTGTTCATTGCGACTTTGTATGCTGATTTTACCGAGAAAAGACCATTCTTGTCATAATGCCAAGCTAATTTGTCTTTATTGACTCATTAACTTGTAGCTGCAGAATAAGACTGGCATCTTCATTGCAAAAAACCTGGTGAACTAACTCTACATCCCAGTTTCCTGTCCCTAGATTTATGAGCTCTGATACCTACTGCACTAACATGTTTCTTCCTCTTACTGTGATTGGCCTCCTGGTGGAACTTCATGGTAACCAAGGATCTTTCCAGATGTCTATGCTCTGGCCATTTCCCACTCGCCAAATAACACCTTCTTTGAGCACCTTGATCCCCTTCAGAATGCTACGCTAGGAATATGACATGCCTCTCATTGCTGTAGCTTTTAAAATTTGCCCATAAGGGAAATATTTCGCAGCTAGGACTTGCGCACATAAAGAGCTGGGATTTTGAATAAGCCTCCATGCCTGTCTTGCTAGCATTGCAAGGTTGAACATATGAAGATCTCTAAACCCCAATCCGCCTTCCCGCTTCGGTCGGACCAGTTTTTCCCAGCTGATCCAATGGATTTTATTTTCTTTATCCAATTGACTCCACCAGTATCTACATATCATCGAGCTTATCTGGTCGCATAGGGATTTAGTTATATCAAAGCATGCCATAGCATAAATGGAAATCGCTTGTGCTACCGCTTTAATGAGAATTTCCTTTTCTGCACAAGATAACATTCTCTCCTTCCACCCTTGGATTTTTCTCCAAATTCTTTCTCTGAGATATGAAAAGGCTCTACTTTTTGATTTTCCAATAAAGACCGGTAATCCCAAATATTTTTTTAACCTGGTTTCATTGTTCAGATGGAGAGTACTCATCACTTCTTGCTTTGCTTGAGGGGAGGTGTTCTTGCTGAACATGATTGCAGATTTATCCTTGTTAATAACTTGACCAGAGCACGCTGCATAAATGTTCAAAATCTGATCCACTTCTTGAGCATTGCCTCTTACCGCTTTAAGAATTAACAGGGAGTCATCTGCAAATAAAAAGTGGTTAACACTTGGAGCTCTATTAGATACTTTTATTCCTTCAATTCTTTGGTGTCTTTCAGCTTCATGAAGTAAGACTGAAAAACCTTCAGCACAAATAATAAAAAGATAAGGTGACAAAGGGTCACCTTGACGAAGCCCTCTTGTTGGAATTATAGTTTCTGTGACATCATGATTGACTTTAACTTGATATCGAACTGTCATTACACACTTCATTATCAGGCGAATCCATCTTCTGTCAAATCCCATCTTCCTCATCATATCTTGGAGGAAACTCCATTCCACCCGATCATATGCCTTGCTCATGTCGAGCTTCAAGGCTGCAAACCAATTCTTTCCGCTTCTTTTATTATGCAAAAAATGAGTTAGCCCATATGCCAATAAAATGTTATCTGAGATCATTCTTCCCGGAATAAAAGCACTTTGGTTATGAGAAATAATTTTCGGGAGGATCACCTTTAGTCTATTGGTGATTACCTTGGAGACAATCTTATATATGACATTGCATAAGCTAATAGGCCTCAAGTCTTTTAGTTTTTCTGGTCTATTTACCTTTGGAATGAGAACCACCAAAATATCATTCCATCCTTGAGGCATATCTCCCTCCCTTAAAACATTCAGCACTTCATCTATCACTTCCTTCCCCACAATATGTTAGCATTTTTTATAGAAAACTATAGGCATTCCATCTGGACCTGGGGCCTTTAAATCCCCAATTTCATCAATGGCACATTTGATTTCTTCTCTTGAGAATTCAGCACACAGAAGTTCATTCATTTGTCGATCTACCCTTCTATGAACATGTCTAGTAACTTCTTCATTATTTGCCAAAGCTGTGGAGGTGAACAAACCTGAGAAGTAATGATAGATAAGTTCCTTTAGGTTCTGGACATCTTCTACCCAGGTACCATCATCCTTCTTCAGCTTGGTTATAGTATTCTTTCTCTTTCTTTCAGAAGCAAAAGCATGAAAGTAGCTGGTGTTTCTGTCACCAGTCTTCAGCCAATTTGCATGCGCCCTTTGTCTCCAGTATGTATCTTATTGTTGTTCCAATCTGTTTAATTTTTCTCTCAAAAACAGCTCACGAGATATCTATTCATGTGATATATCTTGTCTCCTCACCTCTTCAACTCAGTTTTCAGGAGTTTTATTCTCTGAATAACATCACCTAGGGTATTCTCATCCCAGTCTTTAGCTCCCCAGCTACTTTTTTCAGACCATTCAATACATTAAAATGGCTAGCAATCTGTGCATTCTGCCATGCCCTCTTCACCAGTTTCTCACAATCATCCTCATCCAACCATTTTGCTTCAAATCTGAATCCCTGACCACCTCTAAAATGTGAATAGCATTTCCCTCCATCAGTGATCACAATTACTGGACGATGGTCAGAGTGGCGTGGATCTCCATTTAAAACCTGGAAGAGTGAAAATCTCGAGCACCAGCCCCTCGAAGCAACTACACGATCCAATCTCTCCTTTATGAATTTAGTTGCTACATGACTATGGTTCCTCCAGGTAAATTTGTCCCCTTCATAGCCCAAATCTCCCAAACCACAAAGTTCAAGAGTTTCTCTGAATTTCTCCATATGCCATTGGGGTTTTGGTTGGCCTCCTTTTTTCTCATGACTGAATAAGATCTCGTTAAAGTCTCGGAGGCATAACCAAGGTCTATCCAGTTGGGCTTTCAAGTCTTTCAACAGATGCCAAGTATTGTCTTTCTTGTCCATTGCAGGTTCACCATGAATTCTGGTAAGTCTCCATCTAAAACCGTCAATTTCAATCACCTCTACATCCATATGATATTTCGAGTAGTTGTGAAGTTCTATATTGATCCCATCTTTCCAGAACATAACTAAACCACCGCTGAAACCTTTTTTTCCATCACTGTCTTTAACCACCATACCACTCATAGCCAGCAACCATTTAAAATGCTTCATTCTTTTCTCATCTGTTTTTGTTTCAGACAAGAAGAGAACATCTGGATCCTCTCGCTTCTGGAGATCCAGAAGCCCTCGAACTGCCAGGCCATTACCCGGTCCCTGGCAGTTCTAAGCTATGATCTTCATTTTGATCCGCCGGGCTGTCCCTGCAGCCCAGCGTTCACATCTGCTTTTGGTTGTTGTGGTTTTCCTCTCTCTGATCCCTTCTCTACTTCTTCACCTTCCATTCTTGTCTTCTTTACTAAGTCAAACTCTCCCTCGACTTCCATATAATCAGCACCTCTCTTCTTTTGGATTGGCTCCATAGGCTTCTGATCATTAGGAGAATCTTATCTTGCCTGACGTCTAAATGTGCTTCTCTTTCCTGTTATTTTTGGCTCCAAGATAGTAATTTCTGCCTCCTTGTCACTCGGAGCTAAACTTGTTTTCTTTGGTTCTTTTGATAATTCCTCGGACTCACCACTTCATTCTGCGTACGTTTCTCCTTCTCCTTGTTGTGTTCTCCCTCCCTTAGAGTGTTCTATTGCTTATCTGCAAAACTCAGTTTTTTGCGACTTGCTAATTCTGATTGTTCCTCCGGAGTTATTTTAAGAGGACTTGTAACTTCCTTTTCTTCCCCTTTTTTGTTGTTGCCATCTCTTCCATTTGGTATAGCCTTCCTCCATGATGGGCCATCACTTCCTTGCTTGCTATCTTTACTTCCCGCACTGTAGCTTGTCCAGAACTCACCCTTATCGCTTGATCCCCTGCTTTTGTCTTCACTAGAGCTGCCCTTATAAATTACTGCACGCAGCCATGGACCATATTGTCTGCCTTCCTCTCCTCTGGCTCTAGTTGGACAAGCTCTTTCGTTGTGACCAATAATCCCACAGTTGTAGCAGAAGTCAGGTAGGTGTTCATATTTGAGAGAAAGCACTCTCACCTTCTCCTCTTTTACATCTTCATATTCCCCTCCCACCATTGTTTCAATCATTTGGTCCTGCTCTTCTTCCTCCTCAATACTGATGGTAATTCCTCTCATCATGGTACAGCAATATCCATACGTATTTTAATCCTCATGAATTCCCCCATTGCAGAACCATTATCGTCCAGACCCACCTCCAAGACTTCTCCAATTTGTTCCCCAATTAAGAATCTTGTTTCTCTACTCATCATCCCCATCGGAATATCATAAACCCTTACCCATATTGGTATCTTCTTGAACTGATATTCATCAATTGTTTTGTTAGGCACAAAATCTTTCATCACCAGCAAACTCTTATTGAACATCCATGGTCTATTTTCTAGTGCCTTCCTTTTTCCTATTTCTTCACAGAAAGAAAATAAGAAACGGTTCTTACCCAGATTCTTACAATCAAGTCCTGAGAAGGGACACCAGATACCTGCCAGCGTCCTCCCCAAATGCTCAACCTTTGCCGGTCTGTTCGAAATCAGTTTCTCCACTGCTTGGAGCTTGCTTACTGTTGAAGGACTAGCATTCTTCCTTCCAATTCTAACCTCTTTCTTCTCCGCCTCCGACAGCTGCAGTTTCTTCAACCTTCCCTCCACTCCATCCAGAGCTGGTACCAACTCGCCCCCCATTGAAGCCGCAGCCCACAGGAAAAGTCCCCGGTCCGGCACCACCCCGGCTACGCTACCCTTTACCGCCGCACCACACGCCAACCAATTTGAAAACCCCCCGATCTGGCGGCGGGAGAGGCCCCCCGACCTGGCGATAGGGGAGGCGCCAGGGGAGCCCCCAAAACCAGCTTGGATAGGTCTTCTGATCGGTGGGAGACTGGGTTAGATTTCTCTATTTCTCAGGTGGATTGGGGAATCAGAGCCTAGGGATGGAAATTTTTTGTGAATTTGAAACGGGAAACAAGCGGCAATAGTTGCCGACGACGAGCAGCAGTGGAGTCGCCACGAAGTCGCCAGAAGCGGCACGAAACCGTCACGTGCGGACGGACCACTCCAGTTCCATGGTGCTGAGATAACACGAAAACTTAATTTATGTGAAGACCCATATGTACGTACATGCTAAGGGGCGTGCATTAGAAAAATGGCACTATTAGACGTGAAAATTTTCTCTTTTTTTCTAGAGAAAATGAGAGTTCCGGCTTTTCGAAAGCTAATACTGAGTCTCAGATCTCTTAAATTTGGCCGCTTAGGATTCCAGAGTCCCAGATCTCCTAACGGGAGTTTTGAATCTTGCTTAAAAAAAAAGATTTCTGAACATTACAAAGTGAGTATTTGCTACAGACTAATCAATGTACCATGCATAACGATGGCATCCTTTTGATTTTTGTCAGTCCAATGATGTCTTGAAAAAGGATAGATCTCACGTGTTAAGACCGGATTGAATGCTTCAAATTACGTCAATATTCTTGAAGATATTCTTGGAGATGTGCTAGAAACCAATTTACGTACAAAGTCGATCCAAACCCGGAGTCCAGGATAAGCCAAAGTAAAAAATCCTGACCCGTCTCATTACATCAGATTTTATAAATCTACATATGGACGCCAACATAATTTTAAACTGATAATCAAGATCTCAAATCCCAATCCATGTAAAACAGTGGCGGACCCAACACACAGATTTAGGGGTGGCTGACAACTAAACAATCACAAGTCACGGCGATGTATAAATTTGGCGGTTCAGATCTCCAGAGTCCCATGTCTTCAGCATTCTTCCGGCTACTAAACTGAAGTACTAGCTCCGGACTTAACCATACACGTAAGGTAATTATTGGCGTTCTTTGAATGTCCAGCTCTAACTGGAAAAAGGGACAAAAATTTTGCGGGCTTAATGTGACAGACCTGTACTCCATATATGCTGCATCTTTTCGTAGAGATAAAGGAAACTAGAGGCAGAACGTCGAACAACTTGGACTTGTAAGGATGAAAGATTTGAAGTATTACACGAATATTTAATTTCTCTATCTCTACGCAGGACCAGGAGCACTATAAATTGAGCCCCGGCCCACATCTTCTTCCACACAAATCAGCCAAAGCGCCACACATCATCCTAAACCCCACAAACCTCACGCAAAAGATGGCGCTCTCCAAGTTCATCGCCCTGTTCTTTGCTTTCGCAGTTGCGGCGGCGACGCTTCAGCTGTCTGAAGGGAGGGTCCAAGGATTCAAGGCTGCAGGCGTAGATCAAGAAGTGTCTGAACCAGCCATTGCTGCAAGCCATGAAGTGTCCCAGCCATCGTCCAAAGCTGCCGCCGGGGGTGGAGGTTTCCCCGACTTGCCGTTGCCCAGCATGCCACAGATCCCTGGCTTCCCGCTGCCGTTGCCTCAGATCCCTGGGCTCCCCGGCTTTCCACCATTGTTCGGCTTCCCTTTTCTGCCATTGCCTCAAATTCCTGGCTTCCCCAGCTTTCCACCATTGTTCGGGCCGCTCCCTGGCACGCCAGGCGCTCCGCCATCTAGCGCATTGCCTGGCTTTCCAAGCTTGCCACCGATCCCCAACTTTCCACCATTGTTCGGGCCGCTCCCTGGCACGCCAAGCGCTCCGTCATCTGGAGCATTGCCTGGCTTTCCACATTTGCCACCGATCGGTGGCTCCCCTGGCTCGCCAAGCGCTCCACCGTCCCAGCCATTGCCCAGTCTACCGATATTACCGCCAATGCTCGGTTTCCCAAGCTTACCCGGTAGCCCACCTTCACCGCCACCACCGAAAGAGTGCCAAACACCGCTGATGGGCATGATGCCATGCATGGACTACCTCACCAACATTACAGTGCCGACACCCTCAAGCACGTGCTGCGATGGCTTCAAGTCGGTAATCAGTGATGCACCCATCTGCCTCTGCCACGGTATGAACGGCGGCATGAACAAAATCTTCCCCAAACCCATTGATCCGATCCGTATGCTTATCCTCCCGGCAAGATGTGGCACCATGATACCAATGCAGACCGTTTTCATGTGCTTCAGTAAGTTGCAACTTCTTCCACACCAGCGTCTTGCATAGTTTCATCTTTTTTTTTGTGTGTGGATTTTATGCTTCCAAGGAGATAAACATGGTGATGTATCTAAACATGGTGATGTATTTGACAGCCCAAGCCGTGCCACCGTTGACGCCTCCCAGCTCCTCATCGCCGACTAGTCCTCCCGCCTCGCCATCTTCAGGTAATCCCTTTCGAGTTCTGTGAAGTCTGAACAATGCGTCAAATTTTGTGCTATGACTGATCTCTAATACAACATCCTCTTCTGATTTTGATTTTCAGAGGTATCACCATAATGGGAAGAGCATTGATGGTTTCGTCAAGATTAGCTGTTGATTCGAGTAGCATCTCCTTAATTAAAATTAAGATAATATCAGGGGCAATGTAATATCAGTATATGCATTTTTTTAGGAAGTCATAGGTCGTAGTGCTAGTTATAAATACGGTCATGTAAGTTCTCGGTTGCACGATGTACTCGTCAATGGAGTATGTATTACATGCTTAAGTCCAGCCCTAATCGATATTTACTTCTGGAATTTCTTTTGATGCTTGATATGATCGTAACAGTTTTTCCCCGTAAGATTTATTTGCTAGCACAGAGAAACCAAGCTGATTGCAACTCTGTTCTGAAAATTCCTACTCGTGGGTTGTAGTGCTGTTCAGTTGTATAATCATAATTGGTAAGGCAGCGTTCTCAGAAGTTTTGTTGAAAATCCTTAGCAACTCTTATCAACCGAACCGTAAGGTATCAACCGTCCGGGCGCTAGAAGGCTCGAGTTCCTCGAAAGCTGCAGTGTCCTTGATCCTACCGACTGTAGAGTTCTGCTTTCCCAGTATGCCAAGGCGAGGGTGAAAATACTGTGCAGTTGTGCAAGAGAAATCAATGGTGCAGATGCTGCACAAACCTGGACAATTTGCGATCAGTGCGTTTTCTACCTTTTCTCAACTTATCGGAAACTTGAAACTGTGCCTCCTTCGTTACACGTTTGCTAAAGCGATATAGGTTCATAGATCCAGCAAACACTTGGGTGCGTGGCACGGCCAGTCACGGGACATTGTTTACATTAACTTTGCAGTACAGGTGCTCAGGATTTATGTTTCCTCATCAATATCGAGCCCATACATAATGTAATACGCTTTTTGAGAGTTCTGCCTGGAAATACTGGTACACTGCGGTTGGTCTCATCCCGAGTATAATATGCCATGAAATGTCTTAAAATAAAGTTAAGGTTCCCAAAAGAGAAGGTGAATAAGTCTGTAATCCCAGATTTGGAACCAATCAAGGTACCAAACTGTAAAAATATCACATCTTCATAGCAGCATCCAACTATATGTAATTCATACCGTTGCTTGAATCCAACATAATAATGTGCAGAAGTCTATTATTACACAAGCAGCTTCCTTAAGAAACATCGCGGTAGATCCATGCAAGAGCCTCTCGTGATGGGGTAAATACAGCAGTCCACGAGAGGCCACTTCAGCAATGGCTAACTCGAATCTCCCGCAAGCTACATCCGGGGCGTTACAGTGCTGATATCTCCTTTATGACCTGCTCCTTGTCTGCCTCAAACTGCTCATCCTCTGAAAAAAGAATCATAAAATGGAATTAGTTCATGTGGAATTGTTGAGTGACAAATTAAATCCGAATGGTAAACAACGACTACAGTGGAAAGCTCAACTGAGATAATAATTTATAATAGCTGATCAGCTCAAAATATAACTGAACTACAGGAAGATCCTTGTGAGAAAATAGCAAGCAGGTCTAGACTTATGTATAGACAGTTGTCAAAAGTACGCAGCTACCTTTCTCAGTCTTGAATCCGGCAAAAAATCGAAGAAGCTTGCTTCTATTTGTGACTAGTATGTTTACAACCTCAGCTGGTTTGTTTTTATTTGCAGCGAATAGCTGAAATATGTAGCAACGCAATAATCGAGTGAGTTTAAACAAACCATACATTTCACAGGGGATAAATTTGTTAGGATATTTGTACTCACTTTGAACACATGAAATGCTTCAATTTGAATATTTTTGCTTGAGTCCTGAAATTTTGAGAAAAATACTAAGACATTGACAACACAGAGTAATATTGACAGCAATCGTGCAATGAAACAGTGAGGTGGCGCTCTCTGCATTTCAACAGTGAAAATACAACTGAACAATAATCAGAAAGTCACACCAGTACTTCAACCATGGTGGAAACACTGGTATTTTCAACATCTAGCTTCATATGACCCCAAAGAATTAAGACTCCTTTAATGACATAAATGGCATTTGGTTCATGTATAGTAACCAAAAATACATCACATCATTATATCTAATTTATTCTTTGAAGTTCCATCATCCATGATGGAATCATAGAGCACCCCGCAAACAACAGGAACATAACCAAAATTCTATGATGGATATTGGGGACTACAGTTCTCAGATCTCCCAGCAAGGACCATTTATTGCCTAACTGGTGGAGAAATCTCACTGAAATTAACCAAGCAACCAACTTATAACCCCAATTCTAGCATGTTCCTTTGGAGTCATGATTTCAAGAAATAGGGTTACTGACTATTTTCATCAAAAGAAATGTCCATAACTTGGTGATTTTGCAAAATTTCACAAAAGACTAGCCAGCTCAAGATCGGGTTCAATGCGGAATTTGAGTTGAAAACCCTATGGATCAATGGAAACTGGAAGGAAACATATACCAGTAGCCCTTCAGAAACTAGATTAAAAACAGGTTATGCAACCTTGTGCCAATACATCCCTTATTGAATTTATCTTCTCTTAATTACTACAGGAGTGAAAATTATCTTTACTTGGAACATAAAGAAAATATCTGACAGCAATCTTGTAACATCCCTTTAGAACATAACTTTCGATGCATAAATGCCAGAGACATTTACAGCCTTTTCAGGTGGGCTTCATCTTAGCCGTCCATAAGATCAGGTTCAATGATATATCAATGTACCAGAAGTACCCAGCATAGCAAAAGAAACACTGATAGGATATTGGAGTGGTGATATTTTCTAAAGTCAGCATGTACAGGCCAGGATATGCTTAAACTGCAATCTCCTTACTTCGGGCATGGATTAAAAATTTAGTTACAAGCTGAATTATTACAGATCAAGTGAATAAACTTACCCTTAAGAGATTCATCAGAATCATAAGATTGTCTTTTGAACTAACATATCGCATCATGACTGCAGAATTTGATCTATCAAGCAGCATGTCTCCCAACAGCTGGAAGAAAGAAAAATCATTAACATGAGAAACGTGATTGATACAAAATGTAGGTAAGATACTGAAGAAACTAATAATGATATATAGAAGAAACTAGTACTGTTAAAAGGAAACCTAACAGTGAGTAGGTGTTTGTTGTCAGCAAGCAGTGAATTGGTGAATAGGTGGTTGCTCCCAGAGAAAACAATTTCACCAAAAAAAAATGGTGTGGGGGAAGACTTCCACCCACAATATAGGAGATGAGGGAGTTGAACATGGGTTGGCTAGCCCACCAACTGTGGAGTAGCCAACTGAGCCCAGGAGACTTCCTCAACTATTTCACCAAAATTCCAGAGAATTTTGGGCATTTCAGTGGGTCCCAGAAAACTGTAATTGGACAAAAAGAATGTTTCAATTTGAATTTTGCAGGTTTAGAATTCTAGCATGAACGAAGCACAAGAGCTAGCTTAATGGCAAGGTGGAGTGGCAAGGTTTGTTTCTTGTGTTCCCTTGGTCCAGGCTATGGAACCTTACCACCTTATCTGGAAGCCGAACCTGGGACCTGTTCTGCTGGTTGTGTGTGTCGGACTCTGCCACTAGGCTAACTGCATTCCATTGGTACTAATGCGGTTGTGGGTTCTTTTATCCACGATTTTAAATAAAAAACAAATTTGGTTCAGAAAATTCGAACAGAATTTACCAGAATTTTCTGAATTTCGGTGATTTCAATACGTAGCGGTAAAATCCTAGAACCGACATGTTAGGGCTCAGCAAAGTTCACTGCAAGCTACTCCACTTGATGATTAAAAGTAGGCAAACTTTGGTCAAACACTACTGACATTAGTCAAGCACTATGAAGTATACACCATATTTTTCTTATTACAGGAAAATACAAAATATAGCAAATCTACCAAGATTCACACATTTGAAGTTAAAAAGTACAGCCAGCACATACAAAGCCAAGGTAACAACAGTAATACCTTGATAGCTTGCCTTTTCGTTATGTAGTTGGTTGACGATAGCAGCCTAGAGTTGAATTCTGCAAAGAACTGAGGATAAAGGAAGGAAAAGGATTAAGACTTGAAAGGACCAAAATGGAGTGCACAAAGAACGGTACACCCCAAAACCCACACACACGCGTTCAGACTCATGGATTGAGACTGACTTATGTTCCTTTAACAATAATTCACTACTGATGAACTGACAAACTAGGGGACAACAGCATTTGTAAATGGCATAGTTTAATGATGATGCCAAGCAAAAGTACTAACCCAGTCATAGTTCTTGGAAAGAAATTCTGCCACAGTTGCTTTATGCCTTGTCAGAAGTTCCTGTTTAAAAGTAGAACAAAATGAACGCACAAGAGTATATATGAACAGAAACAGGAATAGGGATGAAAAAATGTTGACACTTGCCAAGCGTGCATGTATGTAAAAAATATTGGACTAACTTCGGAGTCATGAAGTAATCCTTGCAGCTATAGCTGTGTCATCTTGTATGATTATTAGGAGACCTTAAGTGCACAGTTAAGGGGGTAAAGCAAGTCAGTTAATGATGTTTCCACAAGTCTGGCTTCTTCAAACAGCAAAAGCTGCCAATTGTGCCACATCAAACAAGAAACAGTGATACTTTATTTTTGCACAATTGTCAAAGTAATGATGGTAATAATTGATTTTTTTTACAATGCTCATTACTGTACATAGAAAAACAAACTAAAAGATGCCAGATGGAATAATGCTGAAAGGCGATTAAACGTTTGAGCAGAACACAAGCGTTGTTTAATTCAGTAATTTAAGCAAGCACGAGCAAGAAAGAGCAACTTAAACGTTTGAGCAGAACACAAGCGTTGTTTAATTCAGTAATTTAAGCAAGCACGAGCAAGAAAGAGCAACTCACCTTAAAGGTTGCAGAAGCATCTGATGCTATGTCGAAATTCGGAAGTTGAATATAGTCAAAAAACTTCTTCATGTGGTCAGACTCCAAAACGTACCTGTCGATGAACAAATACTAAGATAAACAAGCACCATTTCTACAGGAACTCGCAAGTTATACAGCATTTGATTACTTACGTAAAACAGATTTCTGGTTTGGTCCTAGATCATCTATTAATGGCATTGGTTTCTTTTGCTACAAAAAACACTCCAATATCAACCAAATCACATTACAAAAGCTTGCCAGATCAATTATACTGCTTTTACATGCATACAAAAACTATTTGCACAAGAGACATGACCTCATTGTTAGATATGCATTGCTCCATTCAAACGGTGCACAGACGCGTATCACTTATTTTATTTTATTTTTGGATATAGTGCATGAAATGCCAACACAAAAACAACCTTTAAAGTTTGCAACCAAAAGTATTTATACAGGGATCCACAACATATATTTTCAGTTTTATATTCATGGATTATAATTCTATTGTGCTGTCCAATAAAAAATTGGTACTTGTGGCTAATAGGGAATATATATTCTACTTTTTGATGAATATGTTAGGTCATAGTGGTTGGATTGAGTTCAAAAGGCTTTCTTTGTGTCCCATGTCTTGCTTCCTTTTGGATACTATGGGTCCTTTCTCCTGTAATCTGTAAATTGTTTATACATTATAGATAATACATTCAGTAGGGCTATCCCCTACTGTTCTCATAAGAAAATGCTTGACCTTCATCTTGTGGCTCTTGCATGGGCATTTGATAGGGATAGGTACGACGGTTTTTCATGACATCAATTCCTTGATATTTGACAGATCAACTAAGTGTAAGACAAATATATACAAAAAAACTAAATATCAGCATTTCAATTCAGTAATGTTACCTTGCAATACTTTGATGGCGAATACATTCCCTCAACATGGCACCATAATGTAAAGCAATGTCCATATTCTCATACCTGGGAGGCGAAGAAATAACGAATTAAACAACACTTATCCAAAGTTATTAACAAAATAGAAGCAAAACTTGGATGCAATAACCATATAGCTAGTGCAACTTTACAAAACTGACGATATTTGCTGTACTGCCATGGTATACAGTTGATGCTTGCTTTACAGATGTATTGCAAATTCTATGTCTCACAAATCTGAACACAGTCTAGCACCTTAGTCCCAAAAATGACCAGAACTAGAGTGTTGAGTGGAAAAAAAGAGAGGCTAAAGCATTATTGAAATGCATAAAGTGGAGCATGACGAAACCCGGGGTGAAGAAAGGTCACGTATCAGCTCGAAAAGCAGCCTGGTAACATGAAATTTGATCATGTATACAGCATGCACTAACTGTTGCTTTTATAACCAAAATAAAAATATAGTTTAAACCAGAAGACACCGCAATAATCATCCCAGTACTATTGCTGGGAAATGGCCACGGCAGTCAGTCATTGACTCAGATCGTGCGACACAAACCACAAAAGGATCAAGGGGGCATGTTTCTTAAACATTTTTTAAATTATAGAAACCAATACATATATTGCATTAAAGCACAGAAAAACACATGCACCCAATGGTATAATTTAAAATTTAAAGTGAAAAATAATAATATGTGTCTTTGTTTGGTCATCTAGTTTTACTTAAGAATTAAAACTAGTACCTAATCAAGAGTTAAGTGGGAATATATGGAGCACATGGCCTATAAGTCACATTGAGGTTAACGCGAACACTTGAGCGTAACTAACAAACACAAAATAAAAATAGAGAGATAAACAAACAAGATACCACTTTGTGCATTCCTTTTAAAAGTACAGGTGTAGTTTTTATTTACTTGGACATTAGACTCACCCAGAAATTAAGGTGTCCAAAAGATCTTTATTTGACTCTAGGTACTCAGACGCGAGTATCCTTGAGGAGACTTGCTGTCTTTGCAAGTTTGCAACAACTTGAGTAGCATCTTTTCTGGTCTGCAACAATCCAAAGTGTAAATAAATGCTATCCCTGAAATAATTTGCCATCTAATAACAACGATAAGAAAAGTATCTATGGAATAAATTATTCATGTAGTCTTCTCACGATCTACAAAGACAAAATCAAGTTACGTACCTCCAAATTTAATTTTGGAATACATATAATTAATAGTCGTAAAGTGTTTTCTCTGAAGAATTCTTGGGTCAATTGTGCACAAGCTTCAGTGACAGGCTCTTGTTCACCGTTGCCATAAAGAATACACTTCAATTCCCTTATATTCTTGCTTAATTCTGCCATCTGCATAAATATAGTCTTGGTTACAGGTAATGTATAGGAATATATCATTTGAACAGATGTATTATTTTCAGAGTAAACTGAGCGAAAGGCCAAGACGTCGCATTAATGCATAACATCAGAGCAATCATTTTGATGGCCACGTGCCAATGCACATTTGGGATAATGTCTTCTTTAGAAGGCTATCAATTAGCTTACTCCAGAAGAAATGAAGTTTTCTGTGCTTAGTTACCATTTATGGTTTTGCAGGCCACATGTAGCAATTTATAATGCTGAGCGTAAAGCAGTTCCTACACATAGTTCAGGGGGTTACGACTTCGTTACTACTCCGCGCCGCGGACCCAAAGGAGTATTACTTAACTTGAGATATCTTAGTACCACAGATTCATACTTTCATACTTTCCCTTAATATGTGTCCATGGTCACTGGCTCACTAGAGAAGTATCACGGACATGGGCCCATGTATGTCGGGCTGCAGGGCCTCGCAACAACTGGGCCGAAGAGCTGGATTCTGGCCCATGCACGTCAGCTACAACAGCATAAAAGGGCAGCTGTGCGGAGGGAGACGGCTAACAGAATAGAATTGCCTCTAGCGTCCCCCTCCTGACTTCTCGCTGACTTCCCATTCCCTTGCTGCTCTACCCTGAACCCCTTCTATTCTCTGCATATTCTGCAATTAATAACTCAGTTGTATGATCCCTGCTACCAATTTGGAGTGCTTTTGCGGTGTTTGAGTAATCCAGGACTGTAAAAAGAAGCCTACAGCGAGTTATGATGACAAGTAAGCCATCGATCATCCATCACATGCCCGTATCTGCAACATTTTTTTTAAGGAAAAGCTGTAAGAGAGGCTCTAACAGCAAATATATTTATATAAAACAAAGCATAATTACAAAGAACTGAACACAGAATGGGGGGTGGGGGAGACAAGAAGAGTGAAACAAGAAATGCAGCCCGCAAAGGAGGAGCTAGGTTAAATCGTTGAGGGAAGAAAAACAAGACAGGAAGCTAGCTCTAAGACTATCAGAGAATCTAATACTCTGAATCAAGAGTTCATGCTTGAAATTCCTAAACCAGACACTTGTGGATGGACTTGTGGATGGACGCTGGTCTTCAAAGATCAGCCCGTTTCGAATTTTCCAAATATGCCATGCAGCCGTGATGAAGATCTCCATGAAGAAAGAGCTATTGGAGGGGGTTCGAGCATCAAGCAATTGGTCCTTAATGCCGCGATCTTGGGACCAGGGAAGTCCAATTTTATCCCAACAGCGCTGACTGAAGGTAAAGTGAAGAGGTGATCTCTGGTCTCCCAAATGTTGTGATTGCAAAGGACACAGGAGACCTCATTCTGATTTATACAATGTCTTCTATTCATCATATCCTTAGTATTGAGCTTGTCCACGAGCAGGAGCCAGGCAAAAACTTTTAGCTTAGGGACACATTTGCTTTTTCAGATCCGCGTAGGTTGCTGACATTCTGCACATTTTCAAACTGCAGCTTGTAATATCTTTGAGAAGAATATCGTCCATTGCCCCAAATATAAGTCCAAACATCCGATTCGTTATGGTGATGTTGATCAGATAACATTGAGCACCGAATAGCCTGCAACTCAGAGAGGGCATCCGCTGAAAGGGGCAGACTAAAAGGACTGAAAGATTCCACCAAATTCTTCATGTTTTGAAAGACATGTCTTTATTTAAAGCAAAGCGAAGATCCTGGGAAACTGTTGAGCCAGAGGTCGTCCATTCCAATTGTCTTTCCAAAACAGCACAGTTCTTCCATCATTGGCATGACAAGAGGAGATACCCTTGTATTTGGCAAGGAGCTTCATGATATCTTTCCACCAAAAGGAGTTGAAATTAGTGGACGAATGAGGAGTTGAGGCTCTATAGGAAGAGTCCCATAGAAGGTTGACCCACGGAATATCAAGCTGATTGAAAATTTTGTGCAGATGCTTAAGGAGGAGGGCTTCATTAAAGAGTGAGAGATTTTGGACACCAAGACCACCGTTTGCTTTAGACCTGCAAACCCTATCCCAGGCTGCTAGTGACTTATATTTGCTGGTGATTTCAGACTTCTGCCAACGACAGAGACGTCTCCTTTTGTCAATAGCCTCTCGGACCCCGACAGGAAGGAGCACAACACCCATGAGGAAAGTAGGCATGGCGCTTAGGACTGATCGAACAATTTGAAGACGGCCTCCGAATAAAAGAAAAGAGGAACAAGAGGCTAAGCGACAATCGATGCTATCGATAAGGGGCAAAAAGTCTTGGAACTTGGGAAGTGTTAAGCCGAGAGGTAGGCCGAGGCAAGTGAAGGAAAAACGGCCAACTTTGCAACCAAGAACATCAGCAAGATGATGAGCCTTGTTGTCGGGAATGTTGATGGGAACTAAACAGGATTTGCTATGGTTGACTAAGACCAGTGGACGGATCAAAAGTTTCCAAAAGGCCTCGGAGGCAAAGTAATTATTTGGAGGAGGCTTGCATTATCATAAGGGTATCATCGACATATTAAAATGATGGGAAAATTCGTGTCGCTTGAGGGGAAAGGGAGGTTCAGAAGACCCATATCATAGGCTTTGTTGATGATGGACTAAAGGAGATTCGCGGCGAGGACAAAGAGGAGGGGAGAGAGGGGATCACCTTATCGAACGCCCCGTTTGCAGTGAAATAAATTGCCAGGGACTCCATTAAGAAGGATGGAAAAGGAGTTGTTGTAAGAATGTTCTTGATCCATCCAATCCACTTGTCATTGAACCCCTTGTGTTTGAGAATCTCCAAGATAGAACCGTGCTCAATCATGTCAAAAGCTTTTTCAAAGTCAAGCTTAAGAACTACAATTTCCTTCCTCGAGTGTTAGCACTTATGGATATACTCAAACACCCACGCGAGGCAGTCTTGGATAGAGCGACACTTGATGAAACCATATTGATTACTGTTGTGGGAAGGGTCCCCACACTACCCCGAACCGACGGACTTCTCCTTAACAACGTTAAAATCCCCCTCCCCGAATCGACATGTTTCGCCTGGCGTCGACAGGCTCCACAGGCATCACCGACAATGTCGAGGCAACGCTCCGTCCCGGCGGATGCCAAGGACGACGCTTCTTCCCGCGGATGTTGAGGCGACGCTCCGTCCTAACGGGGTCGCGGCGCGACGAGGTTGCGTCACGAACGTCAAGGCCAACATGTCGTCGTAGCAGCGTGTGCTAGAATACTAGAGTGTTAGACTATCCTCCGAGATTCCTTGTAAAAGACCAAAATACCCCTCTTAGCGTGTTGTAACCCGAGGGGTCGAGTTGTAATTTCTCATCCTCATTCTCATTCTCATTCTCTATACATAGGACCCCAAGGGTAGAGAGAGGGGGATTTTCTGAGATGTAAAACCATAAACTCCGAAATATATACGAGTTTTCACTTCGCCTCAACACGAGGGTTTCTACTTCCCCCGACTGGAGTGTTTCACGTTCTGCCCCGTCGGACACCGCTCCCACGCGCTCCTGTTTGACGGACACTATACTTGCTCGTACTCCTCTGGTACTCACGGAGGTCGACGTAACCAATCAGGGGTGCCTAAAGTACACTGCCTAGTCCCGTAGCTACGACAGTTCGCACCGTCTGTGGGAATCGGGCAAGAAGTTGTGTCAACTAGGATTCCGTCGGGGAACTGTGATGCGCATAACGCCTGTTCTTCTATGACAACACACACAAGTATAGGGGCTTGTCGTCGATGTCGCCCTCACGCACTCTCGGACTTGGCGCCCTCTGTGCCCCCTTGGTGACACCAGGGGCTCGTCGTCAACATCGCCCTCCACCGCCACGTGAGCAGCACCTCCGTGGCCGTGTCAAGATACATCTAACTCACCCGCGGCGTCGAGAACACTCCACCACCACATAAGCAACGCCTCTGTTGCCGTGTCGAGATACGTCTAACTCACCGCGGCGTCAAGAACACTCCACTGCGTCACTGAGCCTTCCTCCACCGCCATGTGAGCAACGCCTCCGTGGCCGTGTCGAGATACGTCTAACTCACCTGCGACGTCGAGAACACTACACCACGGCGCTGAGCCTTCCTCCACCGCCACGTGAGCAACGCCTTCGTGGCCGTATCAAGATACGTCTAACTCACGCGCAGCGTCGAGAACACTCCACCTTTTTATCTCACCCACGGCGTCGAGCACGCCCCCGCGGCATTGAGCATCCCTTCACCGCCACACGAGCAACGTCTCCGTCACCGTGTCGGGACAATTTTATCTCACCCGCGGCGTCGAGCACGCTCCACCGCGGCGTTCAGCATCCCATCACTGTCACGCGAGCAACATCTACGTCGCTGTGTCGGACAGGTCTATCTCGCCCATGACGTCGAGCTAAACGCCCCGTTCGGAGCAAAACGCTCCTTCCCGGCGGACGTCGAGGCGACGCTCCGTCCCGACGGACGTCGTCCGTCCCAACGGACGTTAAGGCAACACTCCGTCCCGGCGAACCTCGAGGCAACACTCATCCCAGCGGAAGTTGAGGCAACGCTCCGTCCCGGTGGATGTCGTCTGTCCCGGCGGACATCGAGGACACGCTCCGTCCCGACGGACGTCGAGGCCACGCTCTGTCCCGGCGGACGTCGAGGCAACGCTCCGTCCCGGCAGACGTCGTCCGTCCCGACGGACGTCGAGGCAGCGCTCCGTCCCGGCGGACGTCAAGGCAGCACTCCGTCCCGACGGACGTCGAGGCAACGCTCCATCCCAGCGGACGTCGGGCCAACACGACCTTGCGAGCCTGCGCTCCCGCGACCTCGCGAGGGGAGGCGGAGACCGAGGTATTTATAGACCCCGGGCCGAATCTGAGTAAAAAAAAGGGGAAAAAAGGAAAAAAGGTGAAAAAAGGAAAAATAAAAAGAGGAAGAAAGCAAAAAAAAGAAAAAGAAAAAAAGAAAAGAAAAAAAGCTAAGATTTTTTCTTTTTACTACAAATTAATAAGCTGCTTTGTTTCACTCATATAGCTGTCTAGTTTAACTTACCAACCCGCCGTGTGAAACATAGATCATCGCTGTTCTTAATCGAAACTCAGGTTAAGCTCCGTCTCGGAACCGCCGTGGGGTTAGGAGTAAAACATCCCGAGGTTGGCGGGAAATTATTGTGGTGTATGGTCCTGCCCAGGTGGAAAAGAGAGCTGAGTTCCTGGAGGAATTACACCACAAGATGCTTCTTCCTCTTCAAGTTGGAAGTGCAAGAAGAAATGCGGTACTACCCGAGACTGTAAGGTCGATCTAATTTGGATAAAGCCATTGTCTCCTAGGTTGGATAAGCTCCTGTCCATCCCGATGGTCGTTAATTCCATCAAACCAGCCAGGGATCTATAGAAGGAGTCAGCGCAGCAAGTTGAATGAAACTTTCGTCCAAAGTAAACATTTGAGCTCCGCTTTTCCTGGAACCTCTACTCGAACTAGATTCGTCTTTGATACGATTCGAGCACGTTCCCTGATTTGCCGGGGTGGTGATACCACAGGTATGGAGGTTCTGAAAGTGCTAATTTCGATTTGCTCCCCAAAAGCTCATCTGACCCCAAGGTGGTACGTATCCTATAAAAGCCTGGAGTCTCGCCATTTTCTTTTCTATAGGAAGGTATCCAAGACCTAGTCCAAGCGTTCGGATTGTTACAACCTCTAGCAGATGGTTTGAAATTGATTACTGCGGATTAAGCACCTGCAACTTGTCCATCATGATTTACTAAGAGAGGAGACTCAACGAGCGTTAGAGCTTTTTGAGCGAGCGAGCGAAGCCTTCCTGGAGCTTCCCCCTTCCCTCCAAATCTAAAATCAAATACTTGATTTATTGATATCAGGATCCGAACCTGCCTGGAGCGAGCCCCCCTTAAGAGGCAAGTGAAGTTGGTGAGCTAGGTTCATTGCTCCGGCCTAGAATACGATTAATCCGGCGACGTCAAGAGGGACAAAGCAAAACTCGGCCTCAACGAGACGTTCATGATATCCTGTCTCTTACTAACAGCAACCCTAGAGATAGAGAGTTAGGTCTTCTCTTCTTTAGAAGAAAGAGAGAAAACTCCTCTATCCCGAGGGAACCTCCACAACAAGGAGATACCATTCCCAAGGACAGCAAACCATAAGCAAGGAAGGGAAAATGGGTACGTACATATGAATCACTTGATAAACGCTGATCAATTAAATGAGTACTGATCTAAGTTGGTCCTTGCGAATAACTTGATGCACTATCTCCCTTCATGCGAGCCATGGTCCTTGTATGCTAAGGCGGAGATTAATTAATTGCTGCCACAACAGGCGCCAAGCTTGCAACTAGAGCGATGCTTGTGCGCCTGTTGCTGGGCATCATACCTACTAGGAAGCATGGCGGGCGAAGGACAAGAGGCACCCTACCAGTAATAGGATCGGTTTAGCCAAGGGCTTAAGTTGGGTAAGATTAAAAAGAGAATGGATTGGAGGAAAATAGAGCTCAAATCCATAGCATTCTCCACGCACCCACCTCCCTCCCTTTCTTTCGGAGGTGCTGACCCGCTGCGAGGCAGATATGACTAAGTGACATAAAGGGATGACTGGACGAATGGTGGAATTAGCAGTTTCAAACGGCAATAAAAGAGTAGCCGGGCGTTCTTTGGAAAGTGGAGAACCATTTCTAGAAAGACCTGGGTTTTCCGGGAGGTAGGAACGAGTGAGGAAGCCCTCGTGGAAAAAAAAAGAAAAAAGAAAAATAATAATAAAATAAATAAAATAATAATAATAAAAGAAAAAAAAGCAAAGAAACAAGGAAAAAAAGAGGAGAAAAGGAAAAAATATAAAAAATAAAAGAAAAAAGAAAAAAAGGAGAGGGATCGGAGAAGTAAGGCTAGCCTTGCTGACGCAACTTGGTCATTCACGTTAGCGCGAACATAGTGGTTTCAGGCAACCATCAAGGTGTATAGGGAAGTCATCGGTCCGATCCGCGCGCTAACCCCTCGAAATTGGTGCGCCGGCTCGGACGGGCGTCACTCGACCGCCCAAACCGGCAAGGGGCTACTATTGGGGGAAGGGTCCCCACGCTACCCCAAACCGACGGACTTCTTCTTGACAATGTCAAGATCCCCCTCCCCGAATCGACATGTTTCGCCTGGCGTCGACAGGCTCCGTAGGCATCACCGACAACGTCAAGGCAACGCTCCGTCCCGACGGATGCCAAGGCCGACGCTTCTTCCCGCGGATGTTGAGGCGACGCTCCGTCCTGACGGGGTCGCGACACGACGAGGTTGCGTCACGAACGTCAAGGCCAACACGTCGTTGTAGCAGCGTGTACTAGAATACTAGAGTGTTAGACTATCCCCGAGATTCCTTGTAAAAGACCAAAATATCCCTCTTAGCGTGTTGTAACCCGAGGGGTAGAGTTGTAATTTCTCATCCCCATTCTCATTCTCTATAAATAGGACCCCAAGGGTAGAGAGGGGGGATTTTCTGAGATGTAAAACCATAAACTCCGAAATATATACGAGAGTTTTCACTTCGCCTCAACACGAGGGTTTCTACTTTCCCCCGACCAGAGTGTTTCACGTTCCGCCCCGTCGGACACCGCTCCCGCGCGCTCCTCCTCGACGGACACTATACTTGCTCGTACTCCTCTGGTACTCCCGGAGGTCGACGTAACCGATCGGAGGTGCCTAAAGTACACTGCCTAGTCCCGTAGCTACGACAATTACGCTAAACAAGCTTAGTGATAACCCGCTGGAGATGATCCACTAAGAGCTTGGTGATGAGTTTGAGGCAAGAATTGAGAAGAGAAATGGGTCTAAAGTCATTAACCGTCTCTAGACACTAAACTTTGGGGATTAGAGTAATAAAGGATGAGTTCAATCCTTGAATGTTGACCCGGTCTTCATAGAAGTCATTACAAAGAGCATAGAAATTAAATTTGATGATGTGCCAGCATTTCTTCAAAAAAACACCGTTAAAACCGTCAGGCCGGGGCGAGCGGTCAGTTGGCACGACCTTAACAATATTGTCCATTTCTTCAATCGAAAAGGGGAATAGATAAGATGTCTAAGCCCTCCACGCGATGAATAAGATCACTAAGATTGAAATGCATTAAGAGATTCGCAGAGATGCCCATCCAATTCTTCAAGGTGTGCCACAGAATTGCTACGTTGCTAGGGTGATCTTCAACAAGGCAACCAGTTGAATCTCTGAGCTGGGGAATGGCATTCTGCAACATTATCGTAGTTAAGTAACTTATGCTCAGGTACCAAGATTGTATCTCCTGGAGTTCCAAGAACCATCCCCCTTCTATTTGCTATAGTCCTATCGTGGATCACAGGGAAGTAACCTAGTTAAGTAGAAAAACGCCCTAAATAGTTGTAGAGCAAACAGCGTCGACTAATTTATGGCAGCTCTGGCCAGTAGCAACGCTACATCCGAGACAAATCTCATCAAATTAAGAGTACGGAGCACAAATCATGCCAAACTAAGTAAATAGTTTCCACTCTCATATGCGATCCGGGCAAAATCCGCATGCAGGGAGGGCGGATTGAAACAGGGAAACCTCGACAATGAGGGCTGGATTCTATCTCACCTTCTCCTCGCGCTTGGCGTCGGCGACGCGTGAGCCAGAGTGCAGGTCGAGGAAGACGAGGAGCTCGCGCGTCTGCCGCACGACGTCGGACGGCGTCCTCGGCTTCGACTTGAAGAGACCCTTCATCTTTGCGCCGTCGTCCCCTGCCGCTCCGGCGGTCGCGCGCGGCGGCGAGGGCAAGGGCGAGGCGGCGGGCCTTCTCCGTCCCGCCGACCCGAAGGAGAAGCAGCCGCGGAACAGCGCCACGGCTCACGAGCTCGCCGCGCGACGCCCTAGCTAGGGCGCCTCCTCCACCTCCGCGCGGGGACTGGCCCGATCGGACGGGACGGGACGGGGCGGCCGCCGCGGCGGGTAGGCGAGGGTTTGGATGGGAGTCGGGGACGGGCTCGCGCGGTGGTGCTGGCCAGGAGGCCGAGATCCCCAATCCACCGGTGCGGTGCGGTGCGGACAATCCGGGTGGTGCGTTTCTCGACGCTTCTTGGCTGTCGCTTCTCGCTGTCTCCTTGTTTGCTCCACCTCCTTTTTCCTCTTTCTGTGCCTGTTGATTTTGTGATCAACTTTGCATTCCGTGATCTTTGCACTTTGGTCGTCGTTTTTCTTTCCTTTTTTTGAAAATTTGGTCATCGTTAACACGGGGTGAAAATATGAAGCGATCTACTGTACTTTAAAGTCCAATTTACGTGCAAACCGGACGGGCGTTGATTACGAATGCAGATTTGAATCGAGTTTTCTATTCGGACGTGTTTTTGACAAATTCAAACAGATGATAAACTAGTAATCAAATCGAAGATTCCAAACGCATCCGTATCATCAAATATGATCCAATGATTGTACCATTTTCACATCATTACGGGCCTATGAACTACGGCTCTCCTTTCTCCTTCCTTGCACGGGTCATCCGAGCACAAGTCCACACGAAATTTGATCGGTGTCATCGTCTACAGTAATACCACTGAGCAACAGGAGATGCAAAAGAATATACAGAGTATAGGATATCCTGTGATTCCCCACGCAATGGTTGTTTGAAGTTTGAAACGTCAAATGGCAGTGGGTAAAGTACAAATGCTATGTTAGGTTTTGAATTCCAGTTTTTTCTGGGTTTGAACTTGAGTCTAAATTGGAGAAAATAGCTAAGCACGGTGTGGTGTCCTTTTTCTCTATGAGGAGGGCAGATGTTTTAGAGGAAGCCTCTATGCAAAATCAAGGGAGGCTAAACAGCCTCCAAGCTTAGAGACAGCCTCTGAGCTTAGGGCATCCACAGTGTTTGGAGGCAGTCCAGCCTCTAAGCTGGAATCCATGGACTGCCACCGAGCTTAGCGTAAAAAGTTGTAATGTGTTAGATTTTTTCTGTCTTCGACGTGGAGCCCACCTCCAATTAAAAAACAGCGAGCATCTTAACCGCTCTCCACTACACCTCACACCCAGTACTCATATGCACTCATAATCCCCTGTTTCTCTATAGGCGCGGCACCAAAATCCCCAATCCTCAACACCTAAACAACTTCTGAAATTTCCCATCCTTTATGGCGGTGCACATGTCAGGTAGTTCGACCATGGCCTCCAGCACCACTGCAACCTTACCTGCGAGAGGTCAACCTCATTAGTACTTGACCTCATGGACGCTCTAGGAGAGCATGGAGCCGTAGAGGAGGACACGGTGAAGTGCAGGATTCAGATCTAGAGAGGCGTACCGCCTTCCGCGTCAGATGCATGGAGAAGTTTCCAATGTTGGACAAGCCAAGCCAGAGTTGTCGCGCATCGGCGTCATGCGTTGTTCTTGAATTATCGTCCTACTAGTCTTTGCTTTTTTTCTTCCTGTTGTCATTTATTGAGGTCAGGGAATTGGTGGAGAGAGAATTTTTTTGATACGATGAAATAAGTTGGTGGAGAGGATATTTTTTGTTGGCATACTGTTGAAGAGATTTTTGTTGTTTGCATCGTCGATCTATGTACTTGTTCTTGCTAAAAATAGTGTGATTTTTGAGATGAACTAAGTTGCTCTTAACCAAATTAAAATTTTGAAAGGACTAAAGCTATCGACTAGAGGGAGGAGGTGAATAAAAATTACTAAAATTTATAACAAAATCAAATTCTATGCATACTAATGAACAACATATGCAAAATCAACAAGTATGAAGAGGTAAGAAAGATCACAATCACAAGAGAAACAAGAATTTGTTATTGAAATTCAAGCTTTTGGCGAGATTCTATGTCTTCGTTAAGGAAGCTTGATCTAACGATCGAAGCCGGAACCGAAATGTCATTTTTTCCAAGAGCCTTGCTGATGTGAAGCCTCCCTTCTCTTATGATCGTTTTTCACCTTGTGGTAGACGAGTTCCAAACCCTCATAAATTTGATGAGGCGCTTTACACTTCTTCTTGAAGGCTCACAACGACTTCTAGCCGTCAAGGAGTTGCCAATATCCAAGAGTAACAAATTCAATCAATTCGATTTGGAAATGAACTCTTGCTTGGTGCTCAACTAAGACTCAACCTCTCTGTCTCTCTCAAATATTTCCTCACGAAGAATGGAGCTTTCGCTTGAGGAAATGTGATGAGAGGCTTTTGAGAGCAAGAAATAAATCTTGCAGAGAGTTATTTGTGCAAAGAGGCTGGGGGATATATATAGATAACCCCTTAAAAACTAGCCGTTATGCAAAAAGCAGAAGAACTCAAAACTTTCTACTTTGAACTCGGAGTTCTGACAATTTGAAACCAACAGCAATATCGTTCTCCAGAAACAAATCTCGAAACAGCCAACAGAAAAGGTAGCAGACAGAAGAAAATGTCGGAGGTTCCGACATGGAACTCGGACCTTCGGGGATTTTAAATAGCCTTGACAAGGCATCAGCATAAAATATATTCGGAGGCTCCGACATCGCACTCAGGACTTCCAAGATTTCAAAAGACCTCGCGAGAGGTTGACTAGAACATGAACTCGGAGGTTCCAGAAACAAACTCGGACATTCCGAGATTTCAAAGAGAAGTTCAAACAAAGACTCAAAGCATCCATAAAAATTCCACTTGCTTTGACTTGATAGCACTTAGGACTTATATAATTTTAGAATCAAAACTCTGAGGTTCTGGGAAATAAACTCGAACATTTCAAGATTTCAAAGGAAGTTCAGAACATGAATTCAGAGCATCCAGAAAACATCTGGTTGCTTTGACTTTAGAGCACTTAGGAGTTAGATGATACCAGAGCTGAAACTCGGAGGTTCCGGGAAGATCTCGGATGTTCCGATATCTAGAAATTCGGATAGGAAAGGCAACTCAGAGGCTTTGAATTCCCGACTCGACACACAGAATTGAATCTCAGATACTCTTAGGTGGACCTCAAAGGTTCCGAAATTTTGCTAAGAGAGGTGTGTAGAGAGATTTGAAAGGCCTCTTCGGATTTTGAAGTTGGTTCTTAGTTGAGCATTAGCAGGGCATTCTCACCAGCTTTTAGATTTTAGTCCCTCCTAATAGTACAGTTTGCACTAGACTCAATGTGATTCCATGAACCAAAAAAGAGCTAGAAAATGTCCCTAACCTTTATTTCTTCAAGTTGTTCTTCCATTAGATTTTAGGTGTCACCAAAGATAGTAAAACACTCCTTCATGAGACTAATAACCTGTTCACACTTGATGCATATATTAGTCCCATAATCGTTTTATCATTAATCACCAAAACTCACTTAGGGCCCAAGATGCACTTCCAAATCTTCTATTTATTTTATTTTCTATTTTATGCTATAGTTGATGAGCTGAGTTCGACTACTGTTTCCCCAGTCTACACAGTTAGTTTTACATTTTCCCAATCAAAAAGTACCTTCGAGTTTTTTTCCTTCCGTTATGGTGATGATGGTTCATCCGATGTGCGCCAGCTACAACAACCATCCGACAAGTGGCGATGATCCATTATTTTAGTAGGTGGAAATGATTTGGGGCTAGCTCTGGCATTCGACATTAGCATTTTTGGCTTAGTGGTAGCACCATGCAGTGTTTGGAGACAGCCTCCAAGGGCTTAGAAGCAGTTTTAGCAACTTTAGAGGCTACAAAAGAGCACACTATCGTTGCTCTTATGGATTCACCTATAACATGGAGATGGTACGAAACATATAAGAGAGAGAAATCATCTTTTACTTTTGGTTTAATTTTTAAACATATTTTATAGGTCAACCAGTTGTAGATTTTGGTGCTAAGAGCATCTACGGTATGGAATGTGGCAGAAAACAACCTCTAAGAAGAGAGAGAAGAGGTTCATGAGAAAAGAGAGGAGTGTTGGAGGCACCAATTATACGCTGCAGCAAACTAACCCGCCACCTCCAAGCTTCACATCGCCTCCTTCACTAGCGACAGCCTCCTCTGAATAAACAAATGAAAAGGCGATTGTGACGATGTGCCAACACTGTCCATTAGGAGCTCGCCGCCGTCCATGCCTAGCAACTATCCAGCCATCCACCACTCAGTAGGACGAAATCGACAAGAACCCAAACTGATCACTCAGCGTCCCATCCATGGTATATTTTGCACTAAACTTAAGAACTTGATGAAGATCACAGCCTCGAGGCAAAACCCAGCCTCTAAACACTGTGATACCCTAAGGTTAGAGTTTATCCATAGATACCAGCTTAGAGGCCAAATATGATGTACATTCTGATGCCTTTTTTCTAAAATGGAGGTGATGTCTCCGACCACATCGATTGATGCATACAACATGTTATGACAATCATGAGGCAACACACGGAAGCGTAGATCTGAATCAAGAACACCAAAGAATTGGCAATGACAGACACGACGTTTTTAACGTGGTTCAGCCGTGAGGCTTACATTCATGGGGCTTGACTACAGGCGCTCCTCCCCATCTATTAACTCTCTTTCAAATTACATTATGTTAGGTTGGTTACATTGTGTGGTGCCCCCTTATATAAGAGACCTAGAATACACGAGTCCGACTCCAACTCTAACCGTATTCTACTAAGACTCCTCGTAGTACCGTATTACAATACTACGTCTTCTCTAGTCTAAGTCGTAACCTACTCGTATACATATTCGATACAAACTCAATAAACTCCACCTTGGCGAATATGTCATTCGCCACCTCGAAGCCGTCTTGTGTGAATCTCCATGCACCTTGGACTTTGAGATTCATTTTTTAGCTCAATGACCTAAACTGCCAATGAGACTCCATCGCTACTCTTTGACTCCACCTGTAACTGTACTTCCTTCTTCATTCATCATTTGAAACTAAAGAAACTTTACAGCCATATCTTGAGTCATCTCACTGAGTCAAATTTACAATTGTCTCATCCTTTCCTTAGATAGTCTTAGACTATCTTTGTCTGTCATGCGCCTACCGCCGCTCACCCCAATTTCCGTGTCGAGCCTCTGCAGCCCTGGCTGAAGATCTCCTGGATAGCTAGCCCACACTTTTTCCAACCCCGCTGCTCTTTCCTCTATCAATTTGTCCACAATTGCTGCCGAGTCCCACAGCACACCTCTGAACCACCGAGTACTCTTCTCCTCTGGATCACTTGTTCTCCATGTTGGCTGCAGGCTTCAACTCCTGGGATTGCGTCTCTTGAAGCCTCCCCTAACATCTACTTATATAACATTTCTTGGACCCTCAAATCCAAGTCGGACTCCTTTTCTGAGTCTCTCTCCTTCCAAAATTCGGGCTCCAATTCGAATTTGAGCAAAAAATGAATTTCTTCCCAAAATTTGGACGAAAAACCTCCAAAAACGCGTCATGGGCCTCTCCCACACCTCCTGGGCTGCCCCACACTTCCTGGGCCCTTCCTGGCCCCTCCGGGGCCTCCCGAGCCCCGCCTGGGCCCGCCTAAGCCATGCCTAGGCGGACCGAGCCTTGCTTGGGCTGGCCACCCACCTTCCCAGCCGACCGGACCGCCAACCCCGGCCTCCTCCCGCGCCTGGGCCCGCCTGAGGCAGCCTAGGCCCCGCGCGCGCCTGCCTAGGGCGCCCTGCCTGGGCTGCTGATTACGCGCTTGGGCCATCTGGCGTGCCTGGGCCGCCTCCCCTTGGCTGGGTTGCCTGCCAGCCTCAACCTGCCACCATCAGCCCCTCCTCGGGCGGCTGTCGGCCGTGTGCCACGGCTCCCGAGGTTGTCACTGCCGTGCCGCCGCCACTCGTTGCCACGCGCCACGATTTTTTTCCTTTTTTTCTTTTCCGCTCCACCTCGCATTGGATTCTCCCACAAAATCCTGTGTAAACATCCGCGCCTTTTTGAAGCAAAATTCCATGACATGCTCCAGGTTCCATCTCGCCTTGTGCACACGCCGCCATCCTCTGTCTTGTACCTGCCGGGTTCCTCTGCACCACTTCAAAATCTACCATCAACCTCATGCTGTGATACCACTTGTTACAAAAATCACGAGGCGACACGCGGAATTGGCAATGAGAGACACGACGTTTTTAATGTGGTTCAGTTGTGAGGCCTACATCCACGGGGCTTTACTACGGGCGCTCCTCCCCATCTATTAGGTCTCGAAAAAGTTATAATGTGTCGACTTGATTACATTGTGTGGTTCCCCCTATCCTTATATAAGAGGCTTAGGATACATGAGTCTGACTCCGACTCTAACCGTATCCTACTAGAACTCCCTGTAGTACCGTATTACAATACTACGCCATCTCTAGTCCAACTCGTAACCTGCTTGTACACATATTCGACATAACCTCAACATAATACATACTGATGCCTAATTAACAAGCTGTATGCATAAAAGTGGATTAATCAGACGAGGACAAAGAGAGAGTCCCATTCTACATGTCAATACTGGCAACAATAAAATTTCTAGTAAAAAGAAAATCCGTCGACTTTATAAGTCGTGAGGGTTCAAGTCACTCTATCCCCGAACCCTCTTTTATTCCCTAACTATAGTATTTATCCTCTTTTTTTCTTTTTATCAATGGGTTTAAGATTCATTAGCTTTCTCATCCTACTCTTTCACAAAGGAGTGCGAAGATAACTCAGTGGATCTTCTCCTATTCATTGAATATATTTCTTTTTTATTAGAGTATCGGCAAGGAATCTTGGTTATTATCTCGATTTTTAAGTATTATTTTAGCCTAATTGACAAGCTGGATGCATCCTTTGACACGCACGTGCAAAACACACGCGGAAGCGTGGGCGTGCAACACAAAGAGAAAAATATTGTCGTATGTTCGTCAATTTTCATGGAGCATTGTAACACCTCGATTTTCCGAAACCTAAAAATTTGGGCTAACAAAAACTTTTCGTTAACAATGTCAACCGAGAATACACCCAATTAAAACTTTAATTCAAATCTCGATGAAACTGAATATCCGAAACCCCGTGACAATAAAACGCGTTCCAATTGGCCCTATTCCAAATAAGGTGATTTGATAAATCAAAGACTAGACGAATTATGAAAATTGTCAGCACATGCACTGCCGGTGCTGTGCCTTAGGAACACGTATAGCTGCGAGCAAGAACCGAAGCCTGACCAGTCAATGCAGCGCAATTAATTGCCCCTAATTAATCCTGATGAGTGATCTCCTCTGCATCTATTTCGTTCCGTCACTTCCCAACCTCTGCACGAGCTGTCTTCTCTCCTTTTCCCTCATCACGTCAAGTCCAGTGCCTAGCTATTGCTGTATCTGCAGTTAGCTTTAATACAGCTGGCTCAGCTGTCTCTGAATTGTTCCATCCATGCACTGTCTCAGCCTCGAGTGAGTTACTTCACTTCTCCTGAGCTGTCTCATTCTCACTTAACTCCACCCCAGCTCAAGTCATTTCACCAGCAGCTGTAGCCATGCATGCATGGAGTGACCAGCTACTCCTTAAGTCAACCAAGCCATCTACTTCTTCCTCACTCCTTCCAACACGAGCGGCTCCACTCCCATCTTCTTGCTCATCTTCCCCACTCTGCTATACTTCACCTGAGCTCCAAAGCCCTTCTCTTCTTCACTCCTAATCTGGACCAGCCCCAGCCGAGGTTCTTCCCTGGACACCACCCGAGCTAGCCTCCTTCTCAACCGAGCTGCCTTGCTCTCTCCCCCTCTCTCTAAATTCCTCCCCTTGCTCCACCTCCAGTACCCGAGCCCTCCCCATCTCTGGAGCACCAAAGCTGCGCCCGAATCCTCCTTTTGCTATAGCCCAGGCGCCCTCCGGCAAGCACCTCCCGAACCCGCCTCCTCTGGCCGCCGCCGGCTGGGTCCCCCACTTCTTCTCCCGTGAGCTAGCCCCAACATCCCGCCTCACTCCAGCAGCTGGAGCCGCGCCGGAGCAAGCACCGCCGCCCTCTCCGAGAACTCCCCCGGCTAGACCTTGCCGTCGCCCTTGGGCCGCCACGCCGCTTGCCCGGCACTCCTGCCGCCGACGCCCCATGGCGCCCCTCCCACTGCCGGACAGATCCGCCGCCACCTTCTTTTCCTAGGCAGCCGAGTCCCGAGCTCCAGCAAGCCAAACCGCCCGGGCGCCGCCCCTCTCGAACCGCCCTATTCCCCGCCGCCGGCCGGATCCCTATTTCCCTACCCTCCTTCCCCAGCTGCCGGAGCCCCCTTCACCGCCGGCCGAGACTTCACCGAGCTCGCCCAGCCTCGCCGCCGTGGAGCTCTAGCATCCACTGGCGTGCGCCTCCCCGGCCGCCGCTCTGCCGCATCTACCCCACCAGTGCGCCGCCGGCCGTGAGCCCTTCCCTTCCTCTGAGCCGAGCCCCACAAGCACCTATGCCCAGGCCCTCCTCCACGCCTTCAAGCCCGGGCAGAACCCAAGCGCTCCCCTGTTCCCCATCTCGCCGGAGCCGCCTCTCCCTGCTCTGGAGCCGCTGCCGCCGCCGGTAGCCCGTCCGCCCGCCGAACCACCTCAGCTCGCCTCCTCTGGCCGCCGCAGTGACCACCGGCTGCATATCTCCGCCCCTGCCCTTGCCTCCTACTCCTCTAGCTCGAGCATGGACTGAGGTGAACTGGGAGTGAATAGTCCTACGGGCATAGTTCCTTCTTTTTCTATTTCCTTCGGCATATCCTTCCTCTGCATCGTTTAGTTGCTCAGTGGTTGTTGCCTGAGCTCATTCATTAAGCAAAGCCACCGGATTAAGCACCCTTCCAACAGCTGGGACCCGCAGGTAGTTAAGTGAAGGCCCCAAATCCCTTCCTCTCTTTCAGGTGTTTGTAGCTCCTTTGTCAAATTTCTAAAGGACCCAAGCTTTGTTTTAGATAGTTAGATAAAATCAAAAAGCCTTACGATCAATAGTATGTGTAAAACCTAATAACACGTTTATTCGTATGCATTCCTCGCAATGTTTTTCTTTCAATCCTCAGTTTGGATTATATATATATATACCATGTTGAGTCCAGTAACCCCTTACTGTGTTCATGGTTTATTACCAAGTAAAAATAATAATAACAATAGTAAGACCATATGAGGCCCTAAGTTAATACACATATACACCAATAAGTTTCTGTATAACAGCTAAACCTTGTTGGACCGACCCAAAACCCCTTAGGTAAACTCTGCAAACTTTCTAAATAATCCATAACCGCTGGACCAAAAAGTATTAAGCCTTAAATCTTGTTCGCTTTGAAAACAATAAGAAAATTAGAGGTACCCTAACAACCAGGCAACCAGGTAGGTGCTCGTATATTTATACCTACCCGATTTACTAACTTAACCTTACCCCCAAAAGCTTTTAATTAACTTCCTGACAACCCTTAGAAAGCGTAATATCCTCTGAACCTCGCATTTATAACGGAATTGAAAACATCTAGACGTTAATAAGTCCTTAAGTCATGTAAACCCTAGGTTTCCAAGATGCGTCAAACCCTAATTCATGCAAAGATAAATCCTTCTCACCCCCACAAAAACCCTAAAATTTCCATGAGCCCAGAATACGTGACGTAAGCTTTCATGTGTGCATGTTGGTGTTCATTTGGTTCTTCCCCGCACCGTGGATTTATTCGCCGTCCTTTCCGATGTGTAGTTTTGACGATACGACGATTCGTGCGAAGGAATCGGAGAAGCTGCCGAATCGAATCCAAGTTTGAGACTCGGCCGATAACGCCAGGCAAGCGTTCCCACCTTGATCATGCCGAATCCTATATTTTTGAACTATACTATTTTGTTTGCAAATCCTGCATTGCTATATTGGTACAACGATATTTTATGTGGTATTAGTTATTCCCAGTGGCTGCACTGTACTTAGGTCCGAATATCCGACCTTTGTAACCCTAGGTATAGTAGTCGGTCGACCCACGACTGACAAGAATATTAGGGTTATAGGTGTTAGCCGTGCTTAGACCTGCTATAGTCAAAAATAAATTTTCCTCAATTTATAAAACCCCCATTCGGGATATGGGAAATAAAACCCTCGGATAACGTGTGTTATCCGGGGTGGTGTTTAAAAGAATGTTTGTCAAAACTCAATGAAAATTGGAGATGATTTGGATTCGGACGAGAATGCTAAGGGCAACCTGGGGCTGTAGAGGAATTGATATTGGCACGTTCGTCCGGGGCGATCGTGGGTTGAGGAATGGAGTCTCGCTCGAATCAATTAAGGACCGGGCCTAAGTGCCGCTAAACCAGTTCCCCTACCGTACGTCCACATGTCCTTTATGGGAAGGATTTGGCTTGGTACCCCGGCAAGTATTAGGGTTTGGACCCGTGGGAAGTTAGGAGTCGTGGCTAGGTGTTTGAAAGTCCTAGAGATCCACTGCCGCGTAGCGTTTGGGTGTTGATCGACACAAAGGTGGAGAGTCCCAATTTGGTGTCTGGGGCACGCAAACTTGGGTATTCACCTAGCGGGTCCAACCCTAGTATGGAAGCGGGCGACGGTCTCGTTGTAATAGCCCTGTCAGTATACGGTGCACAGTATACCCAGGGTGACCTACATCTTGTGGGTAAAGCCGTACAACCTCTGCAGAGTGTTAAAACTATTCGAATAGCCGCGTCCTCGGTCATGGACATGAACTGGCAAGGCCACACACTGGTTAGACTGAGTTTTGTTTGTGAAAGCGGGGAAAAAGGGATTAAGGACGTGGGCATGATGTGTCCACAGTGTGCAATTTACGCTACAGGCTGGTAGCAAGGAATTGCAGGAGGAGAGGCTAGCCGTACTGTCCGGGACGGTATGGGCTGAGCTTGGAGTCAAGCGGGAGCTAGCCATGTTATCCGGGATAACAGGGGCTGAGCCCGTTCTAAGGACGCTAGCTGCACTATCCGGGATGGTGCAGGCTGAGCAGTGAATCGAGACGCTAGTCATACTGCCCGGGGTAGTATGGATTGAGCTATCTCGAGATTGAGAAAAGGAGGTAGCCGGGTCTACCTCAAGAACAGTTTTGTTATTTTGTTTCACTCTGATTTATGAAAATGCTTTGGAATCTACCCTTACCGTATTTAAAGTATAAACTTACATTTTCGCTCAACCAGCAACTCAGGTTAGAGCTATTCCTTGATTAAACCCCTGCATGAACTATTGCCGTATAATCTCTCCTGTGGGAATAGCTTGCGAGTACATTCAATGTACTCACCTGGCTTGTTGATTTGGCCAGACGAAGGAGACATCCATTCCGAAGATACGTATACGAACACGAAAGCTAGGGCGTAACCCCAGTCAGTTGCCTATCGGGTATGGCATACTGATGGGCCACCTCTCCGTTAGATTTTCGCTGCAAGTTTATAGTCGTTGGGCTACAGGTATCAGATTATCGACCTTAACGGTCTATTTAATTGTTTACGCGTGTATGTTGATGATATACAGGTTAACTCGTGTGTATCGGCTACTGATCCAGGGACCGGTACAGTAATCATGAGGGAGCTCCCGGCTTAAAAACCGGGGGCGCCACAAGCATGCTGAACGTAGTCTTTGACTTTGTCGATGCAATAGTGATTTATCATATGGACATTTCTACACCAATGAACAGTCTTAACTGTTGCGAATTCCCTCTCAACTCATGTCGTTTGATAGAGTTGATCAAAAGATAGTGATGATTGTTGAAGCAGTTGAGCTAGAAAAGTGCGTTATTGTTGTGCAAGAAGGGTGGTCCAGTGTGTGGGCTAAGCTTGCATTCAAGTGGGAGCAGAAGCGTGGACTATGAGTAGAAAACAGTGTGAGGCTAAGGAATGAATCAGCAAATAACAGGACAATGATTCTCAGGTCCAAAATATCTCATACCCAAGTTCAAGATGTTCCAATCTACGAAGTTCATACATACACCGTCAAATCTTAAAGGGCGCTACCAGGAAGAACAAAGTTTAGGGCATTTGTTTGGGACGCAAGATTCTTCCATGTATTCGGTGGGAAACTCCACGTCACATAGATTTGATGTTTCCTTCCCTCCAAAAACTAGGCACTACAAATTGTTGGGGTCAGATGAGGGTCCGTAGAATAAAGACAGCAATCTCTTTCATGGACACTACAAATCAGAAACTAGGAACTAGGATGAAAGACATGAGTGTGGATTGAAAAAGAGAGGACATGATGATGGCAACATGAGGTTTTTGATGTAATTTTA
The DNA here is from genome assembly GCA_019208055.1 of Stipa capillata. NCBI lineage: Eukaryota > Viridiplantae > Streptophyta > Magnoliopsida > Poales > Poaceae > Stipa > Stipa capillata. The sequence goes on from JAGXJF010004414.1 coordinate 153,327, forward strand.
CTTCCCACGTGGCTAGTCCAATGTCAGTCCAATGTCGGTTATGGATAGAGACAGATCACGACTTATAAGGATGATGATAACTTCTTCCATCAGTTTAGTCTTTTAGTGGAGAGGGTCCAAATTTTTTTATAAAATTATGTTACTCTATGATTGGGCTTATGGTGCGATAGGGACTGGAACGCGTCCAGATATCTGGATATAGATCTCGGGGACCTCACAGTTGCCAGTCATAGTTGGCGAGCTGGAACGATAGTGTAAACAGGTCTTATGACCGGTTTGTGAGGAGATGTTGGATTTAGTCTCACATTGATTATGTATAGAGACAGAATATGATTTATAAGGGCAAAGAAAGGTGTGATAGACTCCGCTCTGCAGCCTCTGCTTGATCGACTCGAGGGCAAGCTCCCCACGTGGAAGGCTGGCCTCCTCTCCAAGGACGCCCGCCTGCTCCTTGTGCGTCACACGCTCAGCACCACTCCGGTTCACACCTTGCTGGACATCTCGATGGACACCGCAACTCTCAAAAAGGCGGATCGCATTCACCGCGGGTTCCTTTGGTGCGGCAGCAAGAGCACCAACGGTGGGCAGTGCTCTGTGAATTGGCAGAGGATATGCCGCCCCATGTAGCTTGGGGGCCTCGGCATCCACGACTTCCATCGGATGGGCATCGCCCTCCGCATGTGATGGCTATGGCTTCAGAAGATGGACCCTTCCCGTCCTTGGCGCCACCTCCCCTTCAACCATAGCGAGGACGTCCGCGCTATCTTCCGTGCTTGTACTACATGGCACGTGGGAGACGGCCAATCTTGTCTCTTCTGGGAAGACCACTGGATTTCGGGACAATCCATTGCGGAGCTGGCGCCGGCGGTCCACGCCTTGGTCCCGCGGAGACGGCGCAAGCGGCGCACTGTTGCTGATGGACTCCACCTGAGATCGTGGGTTCAGGACATCCATGGCGCGCTCGGCGTCGCGGCCACCGTCCAGTACCTAGATCTCTGGAGGCGTCTTCGACATATCGAGCTTTCGACCGAGCCTGACACGCTGTCCTGGAGGATGGTAGCTAACGGCTCCTACTCCGCCGCCTCCTGTTATTCGGCTTTGCTCCACGCTGCCACTGCTGCCTATCGGTGGCAGTTGAATTGGAAAACGTGGGCACTGCTGCGATCTAAAATCTTCATCTGGCTTGCCCTTCAAAACCGGTGCTGGACCGCTGATCGGTTGTAGCGACGAGGTCTTTCACATGTAGCCCTCTGTGTCCTATGTGATCAAGAGCCTGAGACCATGCACCACTTGCTCGTGGGCTGCCCCTTCTCGCGACAAGTGTGGCATGAGATCCTATCGTGGTGCCGTGCAACGACCCCGCCGAGCGCCAACGACGACTTCCTTGAGTGGTGGGCGGCATCCCACGACGTGTCACCAACCGGGCAGCGAAAAGGCATATCCTCCATGATCATTCTCACGGCATGGTGGCTCTGGAAGGCACGCAATGCATGTGTTTTCGAGGCCGAGCAGCCATTGGTCACCCCGCCTTACCCTCACCATTCGTGATGACGCCAAATCCTGGGCATCCGCTGGGGCCCCCAGGCTCACCGCGCTGCTGCCAGAGACGTAGTCTAGGCTCCCCGAGCGGCCGTGTTGGTTGCTCTTCGGCACATGATCACGTCATTCCGTTGTGAACGTGGTTCGTGTGTACCGTATCTGTAACCCTCTCTACCTATCAATGAAATGATACGCAAATCTTTTGCGTATTCAAGAAAAAAAAAGGTGTGATAGAGGAGATAGCTCAAAAAATATTATAAACTTATATTGTTTTTTGGTTGTATTGAAGATATAACGGGGCTGGAACGCTGATTTAATGGGCCTTAAAATTGCTCTACATGCCCGGCCATCGGTATACATGTAGCCGACAAGATCAGTATCCTTATCGATTGTAATCAGTGCTCTTAGACACATGAGCAAGATCGAAATGATATACTAGCTACAATTGGAAATGCGGAACCGGCACCATTGCGCTTTTTTCCCACCACTCTGTTGCTACCACAACGCTGTTTGATGCGATCTGGTAAGACTGGTAGTTTTGTTCCACCAATCAGCACTTGAGAGCAGTTCATGGCAGGCAAATAGAGTACATCGCTGCTGAATATTGAAACGCAAGTGGAGCTCAAATGCTGAAACAGAAGAAACCAAACCATTTTTCGTTGGAGTACTGATACATTAACAAGATTTAGATTTAGAAAGACAGAGCAGCTAATTTCCGCGTGTCTTGCGATCTGACAAAGCCTAGAACAACAGCATGAGAAAAGTGTTATTCCTCTGCGCTACCAAGTTTCAGCTGAGATCGATGACTGCAAATGCCATCTTCTAGCCCGGACTTCGTTTCAGAAGAAAGCTCGGCTTCCATAGAACACCTTGGGGGATTTCTGCTGCGGGGCCCCGGCCGTCGGTTTATTCGCCGCCGACGCGCTCGAGTCGGTGCCGCTGGAGTCTGTGGGCGAAGCGGTGGCGGCGGCGCCGCCGCTCCTGCTCTTGTCGCTGCCATTGTCCATGTCCAGCGGGAGCTTCATCTTGGCCAGCGACTCCGTGAACTGCTGCATGCTCTTCATGTACATGTCCATGATCTCCTTCTGGTTCACCTGCACCTCCTGCTCCATGTTGAAACTGATCACCGGCGGCTTGTTCACAGCGTTCTCCGACACGGTGCCCGGTGAGTTCACCGCCGGGCTCTCCTGAACGGCGCGAGACGAGTCGACCTCCGCCACGGACTCCGCAGCTTCCGAGGCCTTCTCCTTCTGGCTCGCTGATAAGAGAGCGTTCCCTGACGGCTCTGACGGGTTGGACTGCGGGGTGGCCGGGACCGCCACGGCGGGGGACTCCGTGGTGGACACGCTGCTCACTGGCGTGTCACTCCGGAAGGCGCCGGCCGAGTCGGCAGTGCTGTTGTCCGTCGAGAAGCTCTCCACGACGCGCACGCCGGCGTCGTGGGTCTCGGTGGTGGCGCCGTCCCCGTCCTCTGAAGTCAAGAGGCTCTCGGAGCTCTGCGGCTCCACGGCTGTGCATGGCAGCCCAACGTATTCCGAGAGCATAATCTGGTTTTCTTCGACGAGATTCAGGTCGGGGAACTCCATCTTCTCGTAATCCTTCCCGGCGCCGGCGCCGTCACCGGCGTTCTCAGGCTCCTCGGGATCGGCCAGCGCCGGCTTCGGCGTCGGCGAGATGGGCACGACCTCCGGCACGACCCCGATGTAGGAGAGCTCGAGCTGCAAGAACCCAGCCGGGGAGTGGAAGAGGTCGTTGGTGGAGAGTTGGAACTCGCGGGAAAGCGTGCCGCCCTCAGCTGCGACGACCTCCGGGAGCGGCACGAGAGCGAACCCCAGCAGCTGGTCCTGCAGGTAGTTCTTGACCCGACTCAGCATCCACACCTCGCACCTGAGCGCCGCGTCGACGTCCCCCGCCCGCACGCCAACGCGCACCGACTGGTCGAACACCGGGTTGCGGCCGCCGCCGTTGATGACCTGCGTCGACGCCGCCGGCGCCCCCTCCCCCGGCAGCGACAGCCGCGCGTACACGTCCTGCTTGTGGTAGATGCAGATGTTCTGGATGTCCCGCGCGCTCCGCACGTGCACATCGACGTACCCGATCAGGTCATCCCCGCCCCCGTTCGCGGCGGCCGCCGGCGCAGAAACCGCCTCCGTCTGCTGCTGCTGCTGCTGCGACTCCATGACGGCACCAACTCTACTGCTAGTCTGCAACTGCAACCAACCAAGAAATGACAACGAATCAGACTAAATCCATATAAGAATGCGCTAATTTCTTTCTAAAGAAATCGAAACACAGGTGGGGGAGAGCAGCTGGATGGTCAAAATCCAAGATTAGGTGAGCGAGGTAGAGAAGAGGAACTGTCGGCAGATGCTTACTACAGTGAGCCAAAACCCGACCTGCACACCAGCTCGATTCAACTACTCGAACAACACGAGACAAAGAACTACTTAATAGAGCTCCCCTTTCACCAGTCGCGACACTACCGTACTAGCGCGGAAAAGACGATCGATTGATGCATAGCTTTCCATCCCAATAAAGGGAAAGCGCAGGCCGAGAGCTCAAATCCCATGGAAGAAAAGCGAGAAAGGAAATCTCAGAGGAGGATGAGGAGGGATCCGTCGCGCGGCTTACCCTGTCTGTCTGCCTGTCCTCGAGAAGAAGCAGCGCCACTGGAATCAGGCCGAGGAGTGCAGCGGGCTCGAGGATATAGCACCAAAGGGAATTAAGGCAGCAGCACGAGATATTTTTTATAGTCACCTTTGTCTTTCCTTTCTACTCTCTTTACCTAACTAAGCTTGCTTTTATTGCCTTGTTTGTCCTTACCAGCCAGCCACGGCAGCCTATGCGTTTAGTACTCCATAATACTAGTACTACATGATGTTATATATTATTGTTTTAGCTTAGCCTACATGATAGTATTATTATTGATATACTCCTACATGCTTAGGCCTTCGGGGCTGCCTTAGAGTATTCAAAAGCGCTAGTATCTCATCTCGATAGTACTATCGCGACGGCATTTTTTTGGAGAATATTTAGCCGTCAGGATACTATACTTGTTGCGGAGAATAGAAGAAAATTATACATAGCTTTAATTAACCGAACGCATATACGGGTCGACAAGATGGGAGGAAGGAAAGGTTGGAAAAGGGGTCGCAGAAAGGCCGGGGCCGTGAGCTCAGTCAGGCAGGGGGGGCACTCTGCGTTCCCTGTTTTCCCCTGGTTAAACAGGCCGAAAAGTCAAGCGATCTGCCCCCGGCCGCGGCCGGCCTGGCCATGTCGCCTTGTGGCGGCAGCGCGTGACGGTGGCGGCCAATGGCGCGCGTCCACCTGTGCGGCCACCGTGGGGCCAGCGTGATGGGGAGGGCAGCCTTTTTTGATGGGCAGGCCGCGGTTTTGTTCTTAGTTTATCGGAACCGTCTCGACTCCGCGCGGCCGGGCTCGGGCGCGGGTGGGTGCGCGTGTGGGTGTGGGTGAGGCGCGTCGCTGTCCGTGGGGGACCCGGCGCGACCGCACGCTTGCGCAGCGTTTTCAAAGTGGATATCATTCTTTTCGGCAGCCGCCATCATCGCTCGCCCGCCAGCCCGGTCGCTCGTCGGCCGGCGGGGCGTGCAGGTGATGCACGGCGGAGAAGGGGGGCTGGGGGCGAAGCCGTGGGTTTCACGGTGCACGGGGCAGGGGCGGATGCCGACGTGACAGGAACGGGAGCGATAGCCGGCTGGGCCGCCCGCGCGGAGACTTGCCGTGCTGGTACGTTTCTGCACTAGCTAGCTAGCTAGCGGCTGAAGGAACCGAGCTGCGACTTGCAAGTTGCAACGGGAGGAGTGACGGCAGTTCTTCGTCTTCTTGGAAATGTATATGCCGACGTGTGCTAGTTACAAACACGTCATGTTGACGCATGAGATGAGAGCAACTTGTGTGCAAGTTTTGTTGAATGTTTTTGGGAATTTTCTGTGACGTTTACTAGTTAGACTGAACTTTAGCCGTATACGGTAGTTGTGCACTGTGTAGCCGTAGTCTGGTGTATCTGCAGGGTTCGCTGAGAATCGTGGCTCGCGTGTGCCGATGTATTTCCATTTTGTCAGGCAAAATGAGTGAGTCCTTTGTTGCTTAATTAATCATGTGAATGCCTGTGAGCAAGACGTACGGAGAAAATATGCGATCAGAGGTTGTCTATCAGGGATGTAACTGAATTTTCTTAAGCATAAATGATATTTGTTTATCCGTTAAATCAGCATTCACTGCACCAATCTATATACATAGATGCATTTCCAAAGGTCACAAAAATTAATTTAGACACGAGTAAGCCATGCAACTTACGAGTGGCAACAGCAATATACCACATGCAATTTTTAAGACTACAAATGCAATTAAAAAATCTTCATGAAGCTCAAGGTACCACAGTTTGTTTAGGGAAGTTCGAGGTGTGACCTTTCTTCTTTTTTAGGAAGCCGGAGTTGCCTGCTTAACATCCAGCTCATCAAAGGGAATCTGAAAGTCAAACTTCAGAAACCAAAGGCCCAAAGTTTGGATAAACCCTTGACTTCACATTACACATGCACGCATTTTCCTGCTAGACATGAACAAATTTGTAAACACATCTAGGATCGAAACCAGTGGCTGCGACTGAACAAACCGGCCTCCACCATCAGGGGCCCATCCCGGTAACTTTTATCATGTTGCTCAAGGCGCACATGCGCATGTAACAGTATGACCAAAAAGAAAGTAAGCGATGGCATCAACATGTACTTGATTGCTGGCTACTCGAGTGTAAGATCTTGCTTGTAGATCCAATCTATAATAGCCGCTATATATGCCAAAAGGTGCCCTTAGATTCCAGCTATGGCTTCAACTTGTTATCCCACTAGTAAAGCCGGCGATCATTACCAAACAAAATATAACTAGAATTTCATTTTACGCTACATTTTAGGGAAAGTAACGTAACAAGCTAGACATTTTACTTTTGAAAGGACGTAGGATGTTTGCTTAAAGGGGTGCATAAACGTTTTGAAAATTGACTATGATATAGGTAAAAATTTAATACATAATTTAACTAAACATATTTTTACAAGATCAAATCCTAAAAATTTTAGGCTCAAGTAAGTGCATAAATACCTTAAGTATAAGAAAAGATATATAAATTTAGGAAGATAAACAAGCAAAGCAATTTTTACACAACATAATAGCATAATCAAGATTGCAAGAAAGTAAATGAAACAAGGAACAAAATGATATTTATTCTTCAAATTCGGATATCCACCGATATCTTACGTCTTCGTTGAGAAAACTTGCTCCAATAAACAAATCGGCTCCAAATCAAGCTCTTCCCTCGAGATCCTTGCCTCTAACAAAAACCACTCGTTATGGATAGCTTCTTTCGCTAACCTGAGATTATGAGCTCCACAACCACTCACAAGTCCTCTGACATCTTCACAATCTTCTTGAGGATATCACCAAACTCCATACCACCAAACCGTCTAGGAGGCGATGGCCTCCAAGAATAACAAGCTCACAGACTTTCACTTGAACACAATCGACGCGAAGAGCTCAATCGATGCAATCGCTAATCACCAAGTGCAACAAAATGCACAACTTCCTTTCACACCTCACCAAGAGCAACTCATGTCCTAGAGGCTATTAAATGGAGGAGAGTAGGATAAGAGATTAACAAATGATCCCCCAGATCTAGAGCCTCGTGGATCTCCTCTCCCAAGCTGGCCAAGGGGCACTATTTATAGCCCAACCTAAAAGACTAGCCGTTACGCACTTTCTGCGCAAAAGTCGGAGATTTCGGAACCAAACTCGGAGGTTCTAGGATTCACACCAATGACAAAGAGGAAACTCAGAGGTTCCCGAATTCAGACCAACGGCTATATCAGTGGGCGGAGAGTAAACTCGGAGATTCTGACTTCAAACCCAGATGTTTCGACTTCCAACAAGGAGGTTCTGAGATTCAAAACACTCAGCTGAAAACACAATTTTAGAGGGCAATTTTGGAGTTTCCAACTTCAAAAACGAAGCTTCCGGGATTCAAACTCAGAGGTTCCAGAACCTAATCTCAGATATTCCAACTTTAATCTCGGATATTTCAAATTATGGATTTCATCACAGTGAAAAGCGGCCTGGAAGACAAATGATTAATCTAAACTGAGAAATTTATTCTCCTCGATGCAATAATGCAACCGAGTCATCAAAGACCAACAAAAGAATGATTGAATCATATAAGATTCAAACTAAGATCAGTAAAAAGGAGGATGCAACTTATGCAGAGGTGTAATGAGCATTTGACACGAAACTCGTTCAAGCAACTTACCGATAACCCATCTTAATAGTACGTCTATCCATCCTATAATCCAATCTCCCACCAAACACCTTGAGATCGGTCAAATTAGGAAATCCTAACCTAGGCATATATTTGCCTTGCGCATTCCACTTGGACCTCTATGAACACGATTATTCACGCTCCAAGCCTGAATCACCTTGATTACCTTTGCTTTACCAAGTGGTACCTAACCCGCATGCTTACTTTTCTCACACATAGAAAATGAGTTAGTCCATAAAATGTAATTTATAATTACTTACCAAATCCACTTGATCACAAGATCACAAGTGGCACATTTTTTAAACTCTATCATGATTTCTTGAAGCCATATCTTGAATTCTTCTCTTCAGTTCTATACTTTAAGACCTTGATCATGTACGGCTCATCTCATGAACTCAATCTTGACGAATTCATCCATGAACCTCATCTTGGTCGAATATCAACTTCTCTTGATCCTCACATTGGTTCACACCTTAAACAAAACCTTGATCCTTTAAAGCCACATCTTGAATTCTTCTCTTCAATTCCATGCTTCAAGCTCTTGGTTCACATCTTGAACTCACTCTTTAATTGTCCATCTCTAAAAGATGGAACTTTCACCTGAAGTTCATATGTCCTCACATAACACTTGATTTGATCACATCTTTGTCAACTTTTTTGTCATCACCTCATGATGCTTATCAATGTTGAATCTTCATTTGAGATTCATCTTTACTTCAAGTCCTCGATCATATATGGTTCACTTCTTGGACACAATTTTGATCTCTTGAAGGTCCCTTCTTAAGCTTCTTCTCGACCACTCCTTGATCATTAATGCGTCTCTTGATTTTATGGTCGTTATCATACGAATCCATCTAAAATCCTTTAAGCATCACTAATCATGGGTTTCACATGTTTGTAGGTTCATCCTCTTGATGCAACCTAATGGAGTAAGAACTTAACCCATACACACTTTCCAAACTCAAGCGAATGTTTAGTCCATAGGCCTGGTTGTCATTAATCACAAAAACCATTAAACACAAATCAAGAGGCCTAGATGCACTTTAAACATTTTTAGAGTAGCGATCCATAGCAGCCACTGTTCCTCAACAATCTAGGAGATTCGACATCCAAATTAATACTAGTAACTTGCAAAAAATAAATGTTGTATCATTATGTTGAGGGATAAGTATTGCATTGTCCCTTGAAAAAAGTTAAATTCCAATCACTTTCTGAGCCATTGAATTTATGTCCAGAGAATCTGGTCCCATCCTATTTTTAATATAAACTATCTCACCTTTCCTCCCTCCTTCAAACCTTAACAAGCCCATGCCGCTACTGGTCCCTATCCACCACCATTATCTTCCCCGACTCCCACGAGCCGTACCCACGCTCCTCCCTACCCATCGACGTCAACACGAACTACTCGCATCGTCACCATCTCTGCCATTGCCGCTGTCTCCACCATTGCCTCCATCCTCTTCCTCCATCCCCGGATCCGCCACTACCTAACCGGTTGCCAGCATCGCCATCTCCAACATCGCCACTACCGCTCTCCTCCCCCGCCCTTCGGTTTTGACCCACTGGCCATCTCCCCCGCCAGTGGCCAACAATGCTGCCTTGCCACCCGACCCTAACACATTGCGCCATCGTCGATCTGCTGCCCCCAGCGGCCTTCCCTCTAAGACTGAAGAGCACGAGTGCATCTTCGATGCTAGTGACCCTAACACTTAACCCCCTAACCTCTTCTATGAAGCTCCAGTGAGATCTCACATCACCGGAGTGGAAGAAGAAGAACTGAATTGAGCGAGAAAAAAGAAAGAGAGGTGACATGTGCTCTAGCAATTCCACCTCGTAGTCAAAAGGTCTAGGGGGTGGCTGGTGCACGTGGGCATAAAAAATAGGAGTAAACTAATAATGAAGTTGAAGTAGTACCTCCCCTAAAAAGTTGAAGTACTACTAGATGTAGAGATCAAACGCGCGTAGCCCTCCAATGTTCGACTCAAAGAAGGGAAGAGAGAGATGAGATTCATGCACACGAAGCTTCCATTTATTCTGACTTGGTGGATTGTCGCCGTTAGGAATGCATGACGCAGATCGAGATCTAGCCCAGCTGTCGCTACAGTTACTTTTGGTAATATGGTACGTAGCCTGGTACGGTGAGGGCGACATAGCCTGCTCATGTCCTGCATGGTGCAGGCCGGATACGGCGTAATGGAGAATATATATAGATAGTATATAGATGTATTGTTGTTTGACTGTATAATACGATACATATGGATGTGCACTTGAACATTGCAATGGCCAGTGACAGAAACCAAGGAAGGTGCCGGTGCTGGTTACGTGGCGATCGATGCCTTAGCCAGGCGGCTCCCTGAGCTTTCTTAATACTCCCTCCGTCCAAGAATGTAAGGTTATTTCAATTGGTTAAGACAAAATTTTGACCAATAATTACTCTATTCATATGCGATTTATATGACATAAAATTGATATCACTATATTCCTCTTCGAAAGAACTTATGATTATGATTTTGTATCATATAAACTGTATATCAATAGAGTAATTATTGGTCAAAGACTTGTCTTAACGAATAAATACGTCTTACATTCTTGGACAGAGGGAGTACCAAGTTGGAAAGAAAAAATGGTCGTTTTCCAATGAATTGAATGCGTATGCTATCCCAATCCATGCCCCATCGATTTGAGTCGTCGTGATTGACATAGTCGAGTGATAAACAAATGCTGATGATGCATGCTGCAGGGACAGTTTGGCATGTAGCCTCGTTAGCCTCTAGTTTGTGTACCTCACCGGAATGAAACGTATATCTTGTTAGAACTAATGGGCTTGGCCCATGTGCAGTTTCTGAAATTCCTAATAAATCTCAAAGGCCCATGAATAAATGACAAGAGGTGGGGCAAGAGTTTAGTCCCATATTGCTAGTGGAGGAGGTGGGAGACCACTTTATATAGTGAGTTCTCCCCACCACACTTAGTGATTGGTATGAGGAGAGAAAGGAAGCACCACACACGCGCGCGCTCGCCTCGCCTCGCCTGGCCTGGCCGGGCTCGGGCACGGGCACGGGCACGGGCCGGGGCCGGGCCAAAGGGCGCGGGCGTGCGACATACGCGTGAATGGTCCGCCGAAATCCGGTCCGTGACCTTGTAGGAGCGCGGCTTCCTTTTGCCGTTTTAATTTTTGGTTTCTTGGCAGACAAGTTTGTTGTTTGCTTGACCAGGAAACCTAATCGGTTTAGATAAGTCTTACGTGTTGGAAACCTAATCGGTTTAGATCGTGATCGCGACACGAGACCGCGTGGGCTCTCCTATATATATGACTTACCAGCCGCAGCCAAAGATAGATTGAAAACGAGTTAGGGTTTTTGCCTCCTCTTGTTACTTGCGTCGCCACAGTAATCTACTCCATCCCGAACGCCGGCGTGCACCAGCGAGAGGGAGAGCAGGTCTCCGGAACCTCTCGTCCTTGTGATCCTGCATCGGGAGAGGACGAATTAGGTTTTTGGGAAGCGCTACGCGCGACTGCTCACGTCCGTCACCACGGGTCGTCTTCCATCCAAGTCAGGCGGTGCCGCATACCGTCGTCTCCTCCGCCGTCTGCTTCGACCCGTCTTCACCAACGTCGTCGTCAACAACATCGCTTCTGCAACAGTCACGGCTACTTCATCTACAAACGATCAGTACGTGCGTCGTGATCTGATCCTGTTTTTAAGTATGCTTGCTGTTGCATGTGCGATGCTGCTGTTCTGTTCACCTAGTATGCTAGAGCTATGCATGCTAATATTTGTTTTAGTCATGAATTGTTTACTGGAATTAATCACGAAATTGTCTAATTTTCCAACAATCCAAAAACCTAATTGTAGGCAATTTTCTGAGTTAACCATGACTGGATTCACTGATGCACTGAGGCCGGATAAATTTACCGGTGTGCACTTTAAGAGGTGGCAAGTGAAGGCCACGCTCTGGCTTACTGCTCTGAAAGTTTTCCATGTTAGTACTGGCATGCCAGAGGAAATCTCTGATGAAGATCAGAGGAAGTTTCAGGAAGCCAATACTATATTTGTGGGATGCGTTCTGAGTGTTCTTGCTGACCGTCTGTGTGATGTGTACATGCACATACAGATGGAAAGCAGCTGTGGGATGCACTGAATGCTAAATTCGTTGCAACAGATGCAGGCAGTGAACTGTACATCATGGAGAGCTTCCATGACTATAAGATGGTGAACAACCGTTCTGTAGCTGAACAAGCTCATGAGATACAGTGCATTGTAAAGGAACTCGAACTCCTAAAATGTGTCTTACCCGACAAATTTGTGGCTGGGTGCATGATTGCAAAGCTGCCTCCTTCATGGAGGAGTTTCGCCACTACTCTGAAACATAAGAGACAGGAGGTATCAGTTGAAAATCTGATAGCGTCTCTTGATGTTGAGAAAAAGCTCGGGCTAAAGATACTAATGAGAAAGGAGGCGAGGGCCAGTCTAGCACCAATATGGTGCAGAGATACCCACAGAACAAGAACAAAGGCAAGAACAAGCCTATTCTCAATAAGCCTGCAAAGACTACTACCTTCAAGAAGAAGAAGATGAACAAAGCTGAGTTAGAGTGCTTTACATGTGGGAAGCCCGGCCACTTTTCTAAGGAATGCCCAGATCGTGCAGACCGCAGAGGGAAAACGGGTTCCAAGAATGTCAACATGGTGACCGCTAGCAATACTGATGGTATGGTAATTTACCTATTGTCCTTTCAGTATTTCAGTCTTCAAGTTGGTGGATTGATACGGGTGCTAACGTTCACGTGTGTGCTGACATCTCTATGTTCACTTCTTATCAGGTCGCACGGGATTCTTCCGTCCTAATGGGAATGGGTCACATGCTTCTGTTCGTGGCATTGGCACGGTGGATCTGAAGTTTACTTCGGGAAAGATCGTGCAACTAAGGAACGTGCAGCATGTCCCTACTATGAACAAGAATCTTGTTAGTGGCTCCCTTCTATGCAGAGATGGGTTTAAGGTAGTCTTAGAGTCGAATAAAGTAGTTATGTCAAAGCATGGACAATTTATAGGCAAAAGGCTATGAGTGCGGAGGCTTGTTCCGCTTTTCTCTTTCGGATTTTTGCAATAAGTCAGTAAACCAAATTTGTGCTGCTGTTAATGATGATGCGAGTGTTTGGCACTCTCGTTTATGTCACGTTAATTTTGGTTTAATGTCTCGACTTTCCAGTATGAGTCTAATTCCGAATTTCACTATTGCCAAAGGTTCTAAGTGCCATAGTTGTGTGCAATCAAAGCAACCTCGGAAGCCTCACACGGCAGCCGAGGAGAGAAACTTGGCACCTCTAGAACTCATACATTTCTGATCTATGTGAGATGAATGGTGTGTTGACAAAAGGTGGAAAGAGATATTTCATGACGTTGATTGATGATGCGACTAGATTTTGCTATGTTTATTTGTTGCAAACTAAAGATGAGGCTTTAGACTACTTTAAAATCTATAAGGCTGAAGTTGAAAATCAATTAGAGAGAAAGATCAAGCGTCTTAGGTCGGATCGTGGTGGCGAGTATTTTCCTAAAATATTTGATGATTTCTGTAAGGAACACGGTATTATTCATGAGAGGACGCCTCCCTATTCGCCCCAATCGAACGGGGTTGCCGAGAGGAAAAATCGCACGTTGACTGACTTGGTGAATGCCATGTTAGACACTGCTGGTTTATCTAAGGCATGGTGGGGGGAGGCTTTGTTGACTTCATGTCATGTCCTGAATAGAGTTCCAAACAAGAATAAAGAGAAAACCCCTTATGAGGAGTGGGTTTGGGAGAAAACCATCACTTTCTTATTTGCGCACTTGGGGATGCTTGGCGAAAGTCAACGTTCCAATCTCTAAGAAACGCAAACTCGGGCCGAAGACAGTGGATTGTGTCTTTCTAGGTTATGCTCATCAGAGCATTGCCTATAGATTTTTAGTGGTCAAGTCTGAGGTACCTGATATGCATGTTGATACTATAATGGAATCTCGTGATGCAACATTTTTGAGAATATGTTTCCTATGAAAGATATGCTTAGCACTGCTAAATTTCTTCTGAGATAATTCCTAAATCTAGTACATCTGATGAGTATTTTGAACAACCACATGAGGAAGTCCTTGAGGAGGATAGCAATGAAACTCCTACGAGGAGTAAGAGACAGAGGATTGCAAATCTTTTGGTAATGATTTCATTGTGTACCTTGTGGACGATACTCCCACGTCTATAGCAGAGGCATATGCATCTCCAGATGCAGATGACTGGAAAGAAGCTGTCCATAATGAGATGGACTCGATTCTTTCCAATGGAACTTGGGAACTAACTGAACGACCCTATGGTTTGTAAACCTGTGGGCTGTAAGTGGGTGTTCAAAAAGAAGCTTAGACCTGATGGTACTATTGATAAGTACAAGGCACGGCTTGTGGCCAAGGGCTACACTCAGAGAGAAGGCGAAGATTACTTTGACACCTATTCACCGTCGCTAGACTGACCACCATACGAGTACTACTTTCCCTGGCTGCCTCCTATGGTCTTATCGTTCATCAAATGGACGTAAAGACAGCTTTCCTAAATGGAGAGTTGGAAGAGGAAATCTATATGGATCAGCCTGATGGGTTTGTGGTAAAGGGTGAAGAGAGAAAGGTGTGCAAGTTGTTAAAATCTTTGTATGGGCTGTAAACAGGCACCTAAGCAATGGCATGAGAAGTTTGACAGAACTATAACTTCTGCAGGCTTTGTTATTAATGAGGCTGATAGGTGTGTTTACTATCGCCATGGTAGGGGCGAAGGTGTTATATTATGCTTGTATGTGGATGACATACTGATCTTTGGTAGAAACATTGATGTGATCAATGAAGTCAAGTCTTTTCTATCAAAAAGTTTTGATATGAAAGATCTGGGAGAAGCTGATGTGATTCTAAACATCAAGCTTATTAAGGATGAGAGTGGGATTACTTTAACGCAATCTCACTATGTTGAAAAGGTCTTGAGCCGGTTTGGCTTTATAGACAGCAAGCCTTCTCCAACACCTTATGATCCCAGTGTGACACTCCAAAAGAACAAGAAAGAAACGAGAGATCAATTAAGATACTCTCAAATTATCGGTTCACTCATGTACTTAGCTAGTGCAACAAGGCCAGACATCTCTTTTGCTGTGAGCAAGCTGAGCAGGTTCATGTCAAACCCGGGTGATGATCATTGGCATGCACTTGAAAGGGTCTTGCGCTATCTGAGAGGTACAATGAGTTATCGAATTCACTATTCAGGGCACCCTGCTGTGCTTGAAGGGTATAGTGATTCGAACTGGATATCGGATGTTGACGTGCTCTATGCCACGAGTGGGTATGTTTTTACTCATGGAGGTGGCGCAGTGTCATGGAGGTCGTGTAAACAGACCATATTGACGAGGTCAACCATGGAAGCAGAACTCACTGCTTTAGACACAGCCACTGTTGAGGCAGAATGGCTGCGTGAGCTCTTGTTGGACTTGCCTGTGGTTGAAAAACCTGTGCCGGCTATTCTTATGAATTGTGACAACCAAACGGTCATTGCTAAAGTGAACAGTTCTAAGGATAATGCGAAGTCCTCAAGACACGTGAAGAGACGTTTGAAGTCTGTCAGGAAATTGAGAAACTCTGGAGTAATAACTGTTACGTATATTCAAACAGACAAAAAACCTGGCAGACCCCTTTACAAAGGGACTATCACGGAATGTGATAGATAATGCATCGAGGGAGATGGGTATGAGACCCATATGTGTTACACCATAGTAGTAACCCAACCTTTGTGATCGGAGATCCCGTGAATTAGGACCTGGGAAAACAAGCTATTGGTTAACTGAGGAGAGTAACTTGTAACCCTCTCTAGGTGAAGATGCAAAACTCTCAGAGCTTTAAGGCTCAGAGCTGTATGGCAGGTTGGCAAGATGCCTTAATGTGTTTCTATTGGCTATGTCTAGCAAAGATGCTGTCCTACAGAGCATTCCTGAAAGAACACACCTACATGAGCCCGACTGTTAAACGTCGCAGTCTATGAGACTTGGGTGGTCTCTAGCAAGCTCACGAGGAGACCAGGGAGTACGACGTATATGCTCCACCTGCGGGGTAGGCTACTGGCAGCCAGGTACTGGTTGTGACTTTAAGTGAAACATGTTTGCACAAAACTTGCAATTCAAGGCATAGTCCATTGTTCAAGTTGTGAATGGATGTAGCTCAAAGTTCTAGGCAGAAGTTCAACTTAACAGTCTCTGCTGAAACACTAGTATATTAAACAAGTAACGAGATCAGGCAAATCTCTAAATGGACGTTTGAGATCTGGTGGGGGATTGTTAGAACTAATGGGCTTGGCCCATGTGCAGTTCTGAAATTCCTAATAAATCTCAAAGGCCCATGAATAAATAGCAAGAGGTGGGGCAAGAGTTTAGTCCCATATTGCTAGTGGAGGAGGTGGGAGACCACTTTATATAGTGAGTTCTCCCCACCACACTTAGTGATTGGTATGAGGAGAGAAAGGAAGCACCACACACGCGCGCGCTCGCCTCGCCTCGCCTGGCCTGGCCGGGCTCGGGCACGGGCCGGGGCCGGGCCGAAGGGCGCGGGCGTGCGACATACGCGTGAATGGTCCGCCGAAATCCGGTCCGTGACCTTGTAGGAGCGCGGCTTCCTTTTGCCGTTTTAATTTTTGGTTTCTTGGCAGACAAGTTTGTTGTTTGCTTGACCAGGAAACCTAATCGGTTTAGATAAGTCTTACGTGTTGGAAACCTAATCGGTTTAGATCGTGATCGCGACACGAGACCGCGTGGGCTCTCCTATATATATGACTTACCGGCCGCAGCCAAAGATAGATTGAAAACGAGTTAGGGTTTTGCCTCCTCTTGTTACTTGTGCCGCCACAGTAATCTACTCCATCCCGAACGCCGGCGTGCATCAGCGAGAGGGAGAGCAGGTCTCCGGAACCTCTCGTCCTTGTGATCCTGCACCGGGAGAGGACGAATTAGGTTTTTGGGAAGCGCTACGCGCGACTGCTCACGTCCGTCACCACGGGTCGTCTTCCATCCAAGTCAGGCGGTGCCGCATACCGTCGTCTCCGCCGCCGTCTGCTTCGACCCGTCTTCACTAACGTCGTCGTCAACAACATCGCTTCTGCAACAGTCACGGCTACTTCATCTACAAACGATCAGTACGTGCGTCGTGATCTGATCCTGTTTTTAAGTATGCTTGCTGTTGCATGTGCGATGCTGCTGTTCTGTTCACCTAGTATGCTAGAGCTATGCATGCTAATATTTGTTTTAGTCATGAATTGTTTACTGGAATTAATCACGAAATTGTCTAATTTTCCAACATATCTTTCCTCGGTTCTCTACTTCTCTCCTTTTTTTTTGAGAGAACTCTACTTCTCTCGTTGTCTGCCTGTGTAGGGCTCAGTTGTTACAGCAAAATCACTGAGGTCATTGCTCAATAAAACATATATATAATCTGAGAAAAGAACATCAGTCAAGAAGGGTTTGAAATGTAGTAGAGATCACAGTTCAGTACAGAACCATATGTAAATATCACAGCCCCAGCGATTTGTTCAATAATTTTGAGCTAATGGAAAACTTGTAAATGTCCCATAAAAAAATATAATTGGAAGAAACTTTCGCCAAGAATGGCAGGTAAATTACCGAGCTGCTACACATAGTAGAACAGAGATACAAGCGAAAACGAGATAAAAGAAGCCTACACAGGGACCATCGTATGTACTGGCGTGAGGATTCGGTGGTTAACCATGCATTTTAACAGGAGTTCGACACGTGCCATTTAATGGCTGGGACACCACTTGTAGTAGTAGGTCCCGGACCGACGATGGTCCCTCCAAAAACGCTTGCTCCCAAGAAGCGATAACAAGCCGCTGCAGAGCGTACAGCGCCGGTGATGGTACAACACAACCGCATCTCCTCGCGACGCACATGCATGGCCAGTGCCGTTACGGACCAGCATCAGCATGGAGCATGGAGCGTGGAGCATGGAGCATGGAGCGTGGGCATCTCCGTGCCGGGACATCGCTTCACCACACCACACCGCACTGCACTGCACCGCACCCACGACGCCGATGCTTTCGCGAGATCTTCCATTTCAGTGTCCGAAACCCGCGGCGCAACGCAAGGTTTCGTGTTGCACTCGGGCTGTATCGGCGTCGTCAAAGCATGCAGTCGGCTCTCGCCTTGTGTTTGTACAGTCTGTGACGCGATGAGGACACGAGCTAGCGTAACAGACGAGCCCGCATGGGTTCAGTAGGAAAAGAACAGCGGCGATCGATTTTACAGATCATTTGGGGCAATTGTTTATGGTTAGCCAGGTAACAACTGCTACATATTTTATGGGAGGCGTGAGGTACGACCTTCGTTAGACGTTGGCGGCGCGTCAGGTCGCATGTTTGGAATCCGTCAAGATTTTTCTATGTGCTGACCACCAAACTTGTTTGGGTTTTGGAATGGTAACATTGAAATGGCTGCTGGAGCTTACCAATGCTTCTTGTTTTGACTAGCACAAGTGGTATACTATACTATTGGTACCTCTAAAGACTGGAGATATTGATGAAAAACTGTACTTCGACTTGCTGTTGCAAGCTGTTCCAACTTAAGAGAGAGGGACAAGACCAAACCAGAGGCAAAATTGGCTTGTTGTTGAGTTAATGGCCTGGCCTCCTAACATTTCGATTGGGTTGGTCAAAAGCTATACACAATTTGCATCGAAAGTGAACGATCGAGCAGATCAAGTCGTCGTCATCGTCACATCCTGGCAAGCACTTGCTATAGACAACAGGGGAATATCAGGAGCGAGTCAGCTCTGGAGATTGGAGGATGCAGCCCAACAGTGTCCAACTGGATTGCGTCCACGGAATTTTGTTATCCTGATTCGCTAGACAGGTCATATTCTGATGCTAAAAATAATGTGCTGATGGAGCAAATTTCTCTCCAAAACGGCAGCAATCATCTACTCCCTCCATCCGATTTTGTTAGGCGCCTTTTCATTCACGCTTTGTTCGGTGGTATAAGGCGCATTTTACCTCCCAAGCGAAATTTCTTTCGTTTCTCCCTATTCTGCCCTTTGGTCTTGATGGCTGCGCGCGACGCTTCGCGTTCTTGCCTAAATAAGTACACCCTCTTGCCGGATGCGCTACAGAAAATAGAACTTGTTCCCTCGTTTGTTCTCCTCGTCTTGCTAAGCTCGACGGAAAAATGATTAGTACTCTCGATGCCGCCGCCGTCCGGCGGGAGGGATGTGCGTATGGGAAGCGAAGACGAGGAATACGTGCATGTTCGGGCATGCTGCGAGCGTGGCCGAGAGACATTGGCAACACGAGCGCGGCAAGCGAAGCGATCGAGCATGGGGAGCGATGCTATAGTACATAGGGGTACGTTTGTCCATCAACGCCTGTGTTGTTTTTCGCGTTAAGAGGGGATTGCGCCTAACAGAATCGGATGTAGGGGGTAGCTAACTTATTTCTAGCAAGGAACAGAGGGCAGCCCGGACATGGGTCCTAGCTCCTAACTCGGCCAGCTGGCCAAGACAATGACTTGAGATTGTGGAAACTGTGCAATGTACTGGAGCTCATGCCTCACTCGCCACACGAAGTCGACAACCATCTCCAGCAGTGCACCAACCGTTGTTGCTAAGGTTCAGCTGGGATTTACTCATTTTTTGGTTCCTGTTCTGCATCTCTGATAAGTTACGAACCAGTAATCTAGATAGACAGCGTATGTAGAGTGGTCACAGAAAATGGGTCACTGTCCATGACAGCCAGCCAAGGCAAATGGTCGGCAGATTTGCATATGGGAATGCGTTGAACATTTGATCTTTCACCCGTGGGCCGTGGCATTCATCTCCCGGCAATGCAGCGTCTATATTGTCTCTCATCACAGCGCGAGGCATTAGTGCATCGCGCCGTGAGAAAAGTTTGTGAGTGCTAGCTCAATCTTGAACTCTCGATCACATGAAAATTGATATCGTGTGCTACAACCATGGCATGACACACTGCCAAACATCAGTTCATGAGAGCCTGTAAGATGCTATCTTGACCATACCGCAGATGTCAGAGACCTAGATGAACAGCTTCCAGATACATCGAATAGATAAGGCCTAAATGGTATAAATGCCTAAGTTGCAAAAATGGCAGATCATTCATGATTGAGCGTGTTAACCTCGCAGAAACACCTCGGATTCAATTGAGAAGAGACACTTGGAGCAGAAGGAATCAAGAAATGATTGCAAAACAAGTCACACTAGATAAAAGGGAACAGGAGAACTCGGACTCCAAACATCAAGTAAAAAAGACATGGTTGGCTATCCAACATTCCCTATAACCTTCAAAGCCAAGCAAACATACCACTCTAAACATCCTATATACAGCTACAATTAAAGTACATACCTTACCAACGATCCAAGTCCTCTACTACCATACCCTGAATCCTTCTCTCAACTGATGTTAGTGACCAACCATCCAACCATCCACCACTCGCAGACCACATATGTATTCACATAACCGAACCAAAAACCAGCTGTTATTTACAGATGATCACCACGCTCCATCCTTACAGAGCTACTCCATTCTCATTACTCCGACCAAGAACGGAGCAGATGAGGTCAAACAAATGAAGCATACTTGCTGTATTTCACCACATCAGTACTGTATTACCTAGCCAAGCTTGTGACTTCATCACATAAGTACTGCATTACCTAGCCATGCTCGTAGCCACAACTGGTCCAACTCTGCAGCCACCCTGCCGCTGCTCGCGCAGGTAACCGAGCAAAGTCTCAGCCTACAGATCACACAACTTAGCATCAGTCATGTATTTGGGATCACACAACTGAACATAACTGACTCCAGAATATAGGATCAATTTTCAGATTCAGTAAAATTGAATAGCACATGCGTAGTAAGGCAGACATGAGAATCAGATAAGTCTTGACAAAGTAGACAAACTCTAGTGGCAACTCTTATGAGCATGTATTTCAATAGGAAATCTCAGACACATGGTTCCGCAAGAAAAATAAGTTTTCTCGTTTTCTAGCGACACCAGGCATAGTTTTTTGGCCAAAGGACCAGGCTATGAGCAAAACTACTGCAGTTTTGACTTGCAGAAGAGAGAACACGCATCCTCCTGTACTTCGAGGATTTAGCATATCCTGGACTGTACTTAAGAAATGTGAATTAAACAAGTGCATATCTCCACCATGTGAACAGAATCTACAAGTCAAAACCTGGCTTCATCAGTATATGACAATGCATACCAACTAGCATGTGGCTCTTAAAGAAACACAGGTTATTTTGAATATTTTTGAAGACCAACTAGAAATTTACCTAAACTTAAGTACAAGCAGAGCCATTTTCTCGGTCTAGATTTAATGTACTTTACAGTACTTAGTGTCAATCAGACTTAAAACAAACTCTTAACTGATGAATTCGTTGGACACTGTTCTTCAGTACAATCAGTAACAAACTGACAGAAAAAATGAGTTTCAGTCACATGAACAGCAAAAACTCAAAACTGACACTTAACCACTGATATACCAATCACCAACTATCATCACCGAAATAAAATTTGGCAAATCACATCCAATTTCAACATGACATTAACAAGAGCAATGCAAAGTACAGAAACAGTGACTTCATCTCGCATACCTTATGCTTGGCACGAGCAGAGCCGGACTGCGAGAGCGCAACAAGCGGCGGGATGGCCCCCTCTCGAACAAGAAGCGCACAGTTGCTGGGGCACTCGGAGCACAGCTGCAGCAGTGCCACCACGGCGAACTCCTTTTCTCTCGCAGGACCGTCCTCGATGGTCTCAACCAGTGCGGGTATCCCGCCAGCGTCCACCACAGCTGCACGGCCCTCGGCTATGCTCGCAAGGCTCGCAAGAACCACCATTGCCTTCTCTGACGTCCCAGTGCCGCGCTCGCCGATGAGGTGCACGAGCGGCACGACGGCGCCGGCGCTCACAGCGCGCTCCTTGTTCCGGCGCGCCGAGCAGAGCCGGTAGAGCGTGGTTAGCGCGTCCTTCTTGCCCCGGGTGGAGACGGCGGAGAGCAGTGCGACGAGCGGCGCGATGGCACCGCACGCGCCGATGGTGGCGCGGTTCTCCTCAATGCCCGAGAGGCTGAGCAGTGCGCACGCGGCGTTCTGCTTGGCCGACGCCGTGCCGGTCCGCAGCGCGTAGACGAGCGGCTTGATGGCCCCTGCCGCCGTGATGGCCGACCGGTTCCGCTCCTCCAGCGATAGGTTCAGCAGCGCCGTCACCGCGCTCTCCTGCGCCACGGGGTCGGTGCTCCGCAGAAGCGGCACCAGCGCCGGGATCGCCCCGGACACGCCGACCAGCTCGCGGATGTCGGACCGGTGTTTCGCCAGCAGCCTTATCCTCGCGGCCGCCGCACGCCGCGCGTCGGGCGCCTCTTCCGGCCCCAGCGCCTGAACGCACGCCAGCACGAACGGCTCCACGCGCTCCAGCGGCGCCGCGTCCACGGACAGATCCATCGACTCCAGATCATTGAGATCCACCGCGCCCAGCTCCGGGGCGTCGGATCTGGGCGTCGCCGCCGCCGCCGCCAGCCGCTCGAGCTCCCCGGATATATCCGAGTTGAAGCTCGAGTAGTCGGAGAAGTCCCGAGACAGCTCGAGCATCTCCGTGGCCGCCGCGTTCGCGGAGGACGACTTGGCCACCGCGGCGGGGTGCGCGGGCCCCGCGGTGGCCGCCAGCTCGCTGAGGTGGAAGTCGATGACGGAGTCGGTCAGGTTCTCCATGTCGGAGTCCGCCTCGTCGGCGGCGCGCAGGTGGGACGACCCCGGGGGGGAGTCTGGGTGCAGGAGAGCGGAGCGGATGGTGCGCATGGAGTGTCCTGGGCGGCGCTGCGGCCGCGCCGGCGCCGGCGCCGACGACGCGCACAGGCTCTGGCCGGGCGAAGGGATCTGGGAGCCGGCGAGCGAGACCATGGCGGGTGGGGGCGGGGCGAGGGATGATGTGGGGAAGCTGGAGGGTGATTGGTTGGAGCTGGACTGGCGATGATGTCCTACCAATGCGTAGTACACCTATACGATGTATAACAATGCCCGTGCACAGCACAGTTCAATCACTCCAACGCCCGAACGGAATGAGATGGTAGCTAGCTAGTGCGGTGTGGATCTTTGTAGGGTTTGACGACAGACAGGTGTCTGTGTTGCCATGCCTGCTGGCGAGATATGCATCCCCAAACTCCTCACATGTGACACAGCGCCAATGACATATGGGACCGTGCATGATTTGGGCTGAGATGTCAGGTTGAAGTGAACTGTGCGCTGTATGTGTGAGAGGAGAGGGGGAATTCAGCTGCGGAAAGCGCCCGGCAGAGCCAGTGGCCACCTCCACCTCCACCTCCACAGGTTTACTTGTGGTGGCTGTGGAAGCAAGGAATCACTTTCCGTTTGTTTGTTCCTGCCCCGCCCCCAGGTAATGATCCTGGCGTCGCAACTGCACCGTGGGCCACCTCCCCCGCTTTGTGCGACGTCGTATCGTATGGCACGGACGGTTGTTTTGAGTTCCGGTTCCGCATGGCGGCGATCGAGTAAAGCCGATTGGGAACCTGGGCTTCGGCGGTGGCAAGTGACAGTTGGGGCTTGCGGATTGTGTGTGGCGGGCGGGCGGGGAGGCTCTGAGATTCGCGCCTTTGTGCGGCTTTGCACGCCTCGTAACCACGCGCGGTCAAAAGGGATCATCACCGGGCCTGTCCGGTAGCGCATTGCAGGGGCAGGGCGTTCAGGTGCGCGTGTGGCCTGGGGCAAGTGATGAAAGCCGCTCAAACAGACGCGAGAAGAGGACGCCACGACGGGCGGTGGGGATGCAGTGGGAGAGATGGTTCTCTTTTTGTTAACCATACAACGTGTGCAAATATCGTTGTCACGGTTATTTTCGACCGTGCAACGGTTCAACAAGGTATGGTGTATTTATTCGTGCGTGTGGTCTAAACCTATCTTTTTAAGAAAAAGGGGCTCCAGCCCTAATAGGTGCTAGACTTTATTATAGTCAAAATAGACCTTGGATTTACAGAAAGATCCATATAGAATAGATAAAATATACAAAGACTTCTACAAATTACATAAAGAACCCAAAAACATAACAAAAAAATACAAACCGTCCTTGAAAAGCCGATCTCGCCGAAGACGAAGTCGTCGGTGGCAACGGGGGCGCTCTTGTCTTCATGTCTAGGACATACACACAATTCCTTGTCATTAATGGTCACTATGGGCAGCAGAGAGCAACCGGCCACCCTAAGTTGGAGGTAGAAATAAGCGGCGAAGAGCATCAGCAACAAGCGGCACTGTCACTGGCAATCAACCCTACACTGCTTCAAGCCACCAGGAACAAGAGATGATGTGGTCTTTAATCCCGGGGGCCTCCCGCATCGGCCATGAGGGTGACAGAAGTGGGACTTGTCCAAAGCACCGATGGAGGAGGGGAATACGAAGCGAAGCGGAAGAGCAAATTGCCGGCCATGTAGGTGATAACCACCAAACTCAACAAAAGCATAACTAGGGCAAGAGGGGAGCTCACCAAACCCGTGCTGAGAAGAATTGAAGCCACTGCCAAGCATGGATTTCAGCAAAGAAGAGGTGGAGGTCAACAGAATAGCCTTCCAACGGAGCTTAACGAAGGGGAACCGCCGAGCCACCAGCGAAAGAGCTCCCCGTCGATGAACAAGGTGCAAGCGGACATCTAGATCCAGGAGGAGTAGAGGAGCACTAACTGTACAGTCCTCCAAGGTAGCTTGAAGGAAAGGGCCCACCAGATCCAGGTAGGACCGATGGGAGTTGCGCACCCGTAGGGCTGGCGGGAGCAATACATCGAGGGGAGAGCCCGGCGCAAGCAGAACGTCAACTGTTGCCACTGAAAGAGATGGATGCCAAGGACCGGGAGGAGCACCAAAGCAAGGAAAAAACTAACCTAAGTAATATACATGTTGTAGGGGTGGTGGATGAAAGTCTCTAGGCTATCGACTAGAAGAGGGTCAATAGAAGATTAACAAAAACTAATATCAAAAGTAAATCCTACACATGCAATACTATATCTCTAAGTAAACCATAGCATACTAGTGATCGAAATAACAAGAAAACAAGTATGAAGAAGTGGAAGGAAACAACCACACGGGAGTCACGATTTTGTTGTCAAAGTTCGAGCCTTTTACAAGGCTCTACGCCTCCGTCGAGAAAGCTTGATCTACAGATCAAAGCCAGCACCAAAGTGTGCTCTTCGCTCAAGAAGCTTGCTGATGTGAAGCTTCCCTTCTCTTGAAGTAGCTCTTCACCTTGCGATAGGCAAGCTTCAAACCCTCACAGATTTCTTAGGCTCTTCACAAACTACTTGAAGGCTACCAAATGACTCCTGGCCATCTAGAAGACGTCAATCTCCAAGAGTAACAAGCTTTAATCAGTTCGGCTTGAATATGAACTATTGTTTGATGCTCAGCTAGGGCTTAAAGAGACTTGGGGTATAGCCAACCCTTAAAAACTAACTGCCAGTCTAAAATTAGTAGAATTCGGAAGTTCCGACAACAATCAGAGGTTTCGACATTTCAAATCAACAGCTAGATTGCGTGTACAACAATGGATCTCGGAGATTCTGGCAAGAACTCGGAGACTCTGACTTCAAATCAATGATTACGTGTACAACAACTGATCTTGAAGATTCCTGCAAGAACCCAGAGACTCTTAACTTTTCAAATCAATGGCTATGTTGCGCGTCCAGCAGGAGATCTCGAAGACTTCAGCAAGAACCCAGAGACTCCGAATTTCAGAGCACAGCGGATAGAAGCTGTGTCGGTGGTTCCGACTTGGAACCTAGATCCTCCAGAAAATTGAATGGCCTTGAACAAAGCATAGTCAATGCCGATTTCTATAGATTCCAAAATTGCACTCGGAGCTTCCGAGTTTTCAAAGCTACTCAACAAAGTGAGGACAATATGCGAACGTAAAGATTCCAACATACTGACTCGGACATTTCGAGATTTCAAAGGATAAGTTTAGAATGTATCTCGGACACTTCGAGAACTTCCGGGAGTTTTGACTTTCAAAATTAAAGGACTTAGACATATCCAGTACCGGAACTCAGAGGTTTCGAGATAATCTTAGATGTTCTGACATCCTAAAAACTGAACAGATGGGCAACTCAGAGACTCGGAGTTCCCAGATTCTTCACATATAAAAGGAACTCGAATGTTCCAACAGCAATCCCAGAGGTTCTGAGCTAAAAGTGCGAGAAGATATGGTTTTTTAGAGGTCAGTTTGGATTGGGAAATTGATTTCTGGCTGAGCATTAGCAAAGCACTCTCACCAGCTGTGGCGTACCCGGTTTTAAGGCCGGATAAGCCCTTGTGTTTACGGTACCGGTCCCTGGATCAGTAGCCGATACCCATAAGTTAACCTGTGTATCAAAATCATACACGCACTTATTAGAATAGAATACGTAATTCTGATCTTCAAGATCAGAAAAACTATACCTTTAGCCCAACGGCTAGAAATCTTACAGCGGAAAATCGAGCGGTGATGAGCCCATCAATATGCCATACCCGACAGGAAATTGACTGGGGGTTCGCCCTAGTTATCGCAGATACTGACGTTGCTTTCGAGCTGTCGACCTTCTGTCTGGCCAAATCAACAAGCCAGGTGAATACATTGAATGTACTCGCAAGCACTCCACCAGGAAGTTTATCGCAGATATATGCATGCAAGGGAATTATCAAGAAATTGGCTCTATCCTAGGTGTCATATGGTGCGAGAAAGTAAGTTTGCATTTGAAATATGTAAATAGATATAAAAAGCAATTTTAGCAAAATATCTCGACGCAGCGAGATAAAGTACCTGCTTGAATCACTCTACCCGCTACAACGGGGAGATCATCTCTGTGCTTTTCGCTACAACGGCAAAGCATGGTACTCGCCTGGTTCCTCAGGGAGACACAGCTCACCTCGTACTTACGGGGATACCAACGAAAACACGGCAATCACCCGGTTCCTCAGGGAGACACAACTCACCTCGTACTTATGGGGATACCAACGACAATCACCCGGTTCCTCAGGGAGACACAACTCACCTCGTACTTACGGGGATACCAACGAAAACACGGCAATCACCCGGTTCCTCAGGGAGACACAGCTCACCTCGTACTTACGGGGATACCAACGACAATCACCCGGTTCCTCAGGGAGACACAACTCACCTCATACTTACGGGGATACCAACGACAATCACCCGGTTTCTCAGGGAGACACAGCTCATCTCGTACTTACGGGGATTCTAGGGTTTGCCCGAGTCCACGGGGAACCCCTTCTTCACTCTTCCCGCTACAACAGGAACTTGGCATGCTGCCCTGCGAACACGGCGGATCGCGTCCTTAAACCCATAACCCATAATACATTTTTGACTTTGAAAGTCAGTCTACTTTAGTGTGGCCTGACCAAGTTCGTCCATGACCGCGGACACGGCTATTCGAATAGTTTTAACCCTCTGCAGAGGTGGTACGGCTTTACCCACACGATGTAGGTCACCCTGGGAGTACTTTGCAAGTATACTGACAGGGCTATTACAATGAGACTCTTCGCCGGTGTGAACCCAGCCATGAACCCGCCAAAAGGACATGTCCCAAACCTAGCTTGAGTCAGTATCATCGCTTGCAAGGAGGTTGGTGTTCTAACTTTGTGGCGAACAATGCCTCGCTAAACTACTGTATTTGTTCTCTACAGGGGATAAACTACCCCATCCGCACTGTACTAACTGCCCACAGGTTCATGCTAGTTCAGGCCCGGTACTATGTCAAGTCCTTCCCACAAAGGACATGTAGACGTACGGTAAGACTTGGCCAAACGGCACTTAAGATCGGTCCTTAAGTGATCCGAGAAGGACTCCACACCACTCCCGTAAACGGGCAGCGAGAACCACGACGGGCCTTACCTCGCTCTTTAACAAACTCCCTGCTTTCACCCTTCATTACTGTC